>JAQGCM010000367.1:0-27285 GCA_034699705.1 Hymenaphorura dentifera | reverse complement strand
TAGTATGTATCGGAAAATCAAAAATCTAATATTCAAAATTTTCAAGATCGTTCCGCACGATTTTAATTTTGAATTCTGAACTGAACAGTGCAAAAATTTGCTCCCTGCTTGCTAGCTAAATCGAACGTTAGTGCTGTGCTGGTGCTGGTGCTGGTATTCGGCTCATGGACTTAGGAAGCAGCGGACAATCAGTTTAATTTACTGCTTTAGCAGCCTAGCAAGGCTATGTCCACAAGAACCCTTCGATGTACGATTTGGATCATAAAACCATGGGAGCTTATAAAATAAGATCCCCAAGAGAGCCAGACCGCATTGCATTGCTTTGCATTGCTTTCCTCAATTTGAGCTTTGCTTTCGTCTGGATCAACGAACGCAATTTTTGCTCTCAGAGTCTTCAGTGTAAGCAAGCACAGCAATTCGTATGGAAATCAGGAATTCGTAGTAGTAGATTTTGAGTATCAAAAGTATTTATTACCTTGTTGAGCCTGTCTTGTCCTATCCCTATCCTCAAATCTCTACGAACGCAACGCAAACATTATCACGCAAAGATTTCTGCGTCCACAACAACAATGCAGTGGTTCATTGTTAGTAGTAAGTCCAAAATCAAGAGCCGCTCGGCTAAATGGGACGGGCCGAGGAGTTAAGGCCGATGCCGATACTACTCTCTCGTGTAAAAATTTGTCTTGATATAAAAAAATTACAACTTAATCAAGCGACGGGAGCATTTGCAACGAAGCATTGTTGAAAAATCTGGTTCTCCATTTTTCAAAGAAGCTGTGACAAATATCTGACCAACAACTTGTCAAATAAGTTGCATTTCAAACCTGCAAAAGGTACGTCGGTGTGTTGAGAAAAATTACCAAATTTTTCGACCTGTGCCGTCTGCCGTGCTTTGCTTTGGTGCAAGTTTGAGGACATTTCGAAACGAATGGCAAGCGGCACGGCTCAGGGTCTGGAAATTATAGTGGCGGTTGCTAAAATTATTGAAATCATGCTCATGCTGGGAAATCCTTTTTCCTTTGCCAATTTCGTAATACCACAAACGTGATGAGCTCCCAGCTCCGTGACCGTGACCGTGGCAGTGGCAGTGATCATGGCAAAGAGAATGACGGCTGGCTTTGGTTTTGCTTACTATTTGCTCAACCCTTTTATTAGTGAGTCAACAAGATAAAACGCGGTTTTAACTTTAACTCCAACTTTTCCCATGCAGCCCATGCTGCTTTTCGCAACTGCTACTCCTGCTTTTGAGCTGTCGTCCGTCCTGCATGCATGCAGGCCTTAAGCTAAAGCTGTGTGTGCGAAAAAATCGATCTCACCAAACCAGGGCAAAACGGCCGAGGCACAGCAGACGGGACACGGGAGCCACAAACTTATGAAGCCTTTAGTATTTTCTGCAAAAGTTGCAAGGAAAAGCAATGCAAGGACGCTTCGATTCAAGGCTGTGACCTCCTCTTCTCCTCCACCTCCTCAATATTGATCGCTTACGCTCAGATTCAGGCTGAGCTAGTTTTTTAAAAAGCCCGAGTTCTTCGAACTCCTTTTGTCATTTGCGTCTCGGCCGACCACTACTCGCCGCGTTGTTCCTTTCACTTCACTCAATACTTTCTCCTTTGTTTTTATTCATAACTTAGCTTTGCAATGAGACACAATCACTGGGTCGCTCTTTACAATTCTAGCCTTGAAAATTCTTCAAGAAAATCTTACCTTGTCATGTTTCCAGGCTCGGCTGGCTAGACTAAGACTAGGTGACAAGTTTTACTAATTGAGTACAAGAAATTGAGCGAAGCCGAAGCGTGCAGCGTGCAGATCTACAGCATAATTGTACAGATTTGTTCAGCTTCCAGAATTTTCCCACTTACCAAATCCCTAATGATAAAAACAATTAGGACTGACTTGGTACGAAAGTTGTTAACTTGAGTATTTTGGGACGAGTGTTTTTTTTGCAATGCTGCCCGCCTTCGCTATCGCATATCGGTACAAATGTCCCTTTTTCCTGCACTGTACTGTCCACTTTGCAATTAATTGTTCGAGAATTCCAAGAAATTTGTCTTCTGATACATTCTGCTTACTCGTTAGCTCAGCTTCAGCTAACGAATGCTTTGCTACATGTTTTGACTTGACGCCCGCTTCCGTCGCGATTTTACTTGGAAGGAATCCGATTTCCTTTCTCATTTTGTAATCGTAAAGGAAATGAAGTGAAATTGCTGGAAGAAAGTGAAAAGAAAAGTATCCAGCCAGCCAGATCATTTTCTCCACGTGATTGAGCTTTGTTGGTTGGAGGGCGGCCTAGCTCCACTCATTCGCTACGTAATCCCACGCATGGATCAAAAAACGACATAATAGTGTGTTTACTTCCTTGCCTAATATTTAGTTTCAAACAAACTAAATCCGATTTCAGTTTTCAAACTGCGCACTTTACCTGCTTAAACTAACATTCAATGGGAACCCTGATTCTACTCACTCCGCATTCAAATTTTGCAGAAATTCCCAGAACCTTTCCAAATTTCGTACTTTTCAGACTACGTTGTTATTATTTTGCGGGTTTTTGACCAATTTGCCTCGCAGAAAAATTTCAGTAAGGCTGAGAGTCCATCCTACCTCAAAATGTAATAAATATCCTCGGCCGAAAGCCTCGAATACCTCTACCGCTACCTCGCCTCAAAGTAATCTCAGACTTCTCAGACATTCTTCAAAGCTAATATTTTGATTGATTCCTCGGGCAGAGCAAGAGGAAGAGGAGGCCCTCTTAGCAACACAGAGCACAGCAACGACTGCTACTTAAGGTCTTCATGGCGCGTGGCGCCGCTTGGAGACTTGCTTGTATTTTGGCCAAAGTGAAAGCAAAAGAGAAAGCACACGCGGTTGAAGAGTGAAAGTCCGCTGCTGCATGCTTCATACAAGTGCACTTGATTCAGATGCAATGCATACATAGTACATTCCATTCCATTGATTTGCCTTGCCTTTTGAATAGTTACACAAAACTTTGCACAACTAACGGTCGCCCCATTCATTCTCCACAATACTGCACACCCGCAACTTCTGGACAACCTTCAAAGAGAAATATAGTCCGCCTGCTGCCTGCCTGCGACCAAAAACTTTTAGTCCAAAACCAGAGTTAGCGAAAGAGAGCAGAGCGGACTAGACTGAAAACTATGAAGTACGTACTACATGCAGGCATTGAGCACACACGTCACGTCATAACGATATAATATAATATGCATCGCATCCCATCCCGTCCATGATTTGGATTAAATTTGATGAGAGGAGTGAAAGAGGAGGCCTGGAAGGGATGCTTTATCACCAAGGCAACCCTGCTCTTGCAAGTACGTCAGCAAAAAGTGAAGACAATCGTGCTGCTGCTGCTGCACATAGCTATGTAACGATAAGTGGAAGGAAGATCATGGTTAAGTACGAATTACTGCATCCGTCACATCCCAGGTTTCATGACCAAGGCAAGGCAATGCTGCCGTGCCGTGCTCGTGCCATAATGAAAAAGCTCACTCGCAAATAATTCGCGAAATGCGAATGCGAATTTGATCTCTGGAAAGCGACTGAAAGCAGAGAGGATTAGCAGTTGAATTGGGCACAAAATGATACTCTGACGAAAGCAGAGCAGAGCCTACCTGGCTGAAGATTGAAATTAGTTTCCTTTGCTTTTGCTTGCTTTGCGTTTTTTCTCTATCCTTCAGGTGTTTTCTAATTTGAAAAGAGTTCAGGTGCGCACTTGGAACTTTTAGTACACAGCATGCATGCGAATTTTGCGAAGCTGTATAACTTCGCTACAGCATTGGGTGAGTGTGTTGAATCAAACTCAGACTCGTGGCGTGTGTACGTCTCGTCTCCATGTCCCTAGTTGAATTTAATACGATGAACTTTTTGGTGTTGACGTCTTAGTGCGTCATCAAATTTATCATTTATGAATTCTTTGCTCCTATTATGGGGGCTAATTCAATGTGAACTTTGTTCATCCGACTTTAGTGGTAAAAGACTGAAAAGAGTCTGGCTAGGCTTTCAAAGGGATGCATGCAGACAGATTATGGCAGTCTGTCCAGAGTATAGAATTTTCAGTACACGAACTTACGCAATAGCACTCATCGCTGACCAGAAAATTCGAATAAAGTCATGGCCTTCCAAAACACATTTTATGCGTTCGGTTCCGAATTCATTTTGAAAAAATTGGTTGCTTTTTTTGGTTTACAGATTTCCAGATGTCGGCCTGCAGTCCAAATTCGACTAAACTATTCTGCGATGTTCGCGGACCCACTCAACAAGAACAGCAACTAGAAAAAGGTCTTGACTTGAAAGTGGCATGGACTTCACGGACGAAGACATTGAAGGCTTGATACACTCAAAATTTCGTAAAGCAAAGCGTGGATTCTCCCAGGTGCAGGTCCAAGTCGTAAGCAGGCTTACGACCACCAGTGGAGACGACTCCTTAGGGTCAACAACAATCTTAGAGCCCACCGAAACACCAATAAAACTGCCAACACCTCCTCCGCTTCCCTCTGCTTTTACGAGTCGTGAATCTCATCGAGCTTTCGGCATTGCTCACGGAATTCCACAAGTTCACTTTCAAGACAATAAAAGTATAGGAGCCGTCGGACAATTCGGAGGTCGGATGAGAGAATCAATTATTGCTTACGGAGGTCCCCTGACATCACCAGTCGCTACAGCCACAGCCACAGGCACAGGCTCTCCGGCAGAAGGCAGAATTGGAATCAACGTTTCAGAGCAGTGCTACGAAGCCTCGACTGCCGCCTCAGTCGCCGCCACTTCGAAACCTTTTATTAGACAAAGTAGTTCAGGGTCAGGTTCCATTGTGGCGGGAACTTCTTCACCGATCGTGACCGGGACGTCGTACCACGGCGAGATCTTTCGCTTTGACAGTGCAGACAGAGAACGCTACCTATGTAGCGCCATTTCAGAGGAAGAAGAAGTTTTTAGTCCTGGTATTTCCCCAGCTTCTTCCTCTCCCCACATTCTCCTAGACTCAAGTTGTCTGACCAGTTCCACGAGCACGAGGGTTAGTCCAATTCATAGTGGTCGGACCAACACCTCTCCAATCCACTCGGGCTCACTCCTCCTAAGTCCTCCAAATTTAATGGAGTCCCAGAATCGACTCATGGCTCGCGTTCATACTGGTCTTGCAATGCTTCCCACAACCACGGTGGAACAAACACGTGGCCTTTTCGGCGTACCTTCCTCACCAGTCTCACCTCTGACACCAAATACTCCTATTTCGCCATCTTCGCTCTTCTCGGACCAAACGTTTCAGCAGGGATTTCTGGCTGAATTGTATCGTCGGCGGTAAGCCATTTTTAATTTTTGTTTACGTTAGAAACGTTTGCGAATGAAAATTTTGGGAATCTAGCTAGATAGACCGATTTATAATTTAGACCATTTTTGTTCGCCAGATGTCACTCGGATTCGGATCTTCCTCTGATCATGCCTGAGTCTTCACACCATGAACCAACTGATCTGACCTTGAAGCCAATCGTGAAGCAACGCATTATCTCACGCCCTCGAAAGTCTATCCCTCATCCTTTGACAATACCCTCGAAAGGAGGTTCACTTGAATCAGACCAATCTTCCCCTCAAGATTCTCCGCTTGACTTGTCGGTCAAAACATTTCATCGTGACCGGTTCGGGAGCAGTGCAAGTTGCGAGAGTCTGACCTCACGCTTTATATCTAGTCTTGCCATTCCACAAATTTCGCCAAGTTTTTCGCCAGGTACAGCATGAATAATTATTGCATTCATTCGTTTGAGTTTGAAACTTTTAGCGGTAGCGGTCGCTATACCTTGACCCCGAAATTAATTATTTTTTCTTTGCTGTGTATTTAGGCGTGGCCGTTATTCATGGAGATATCGCTTCTCCCACGACCAGAAACTCAGTCGCGCAAAGGTACAACCTAGATGTCTCTCCAGTCGTAGAGGAAATGCCGCCTGGTGCGGACATGGCTTTCGTGTGTCCAGTCTGCGGCCAAATGTTTAGTCTTCACGATCGTTTGGCCAAACACATGGCCTCTCGTCACAAAAGTAAACCACATGATCCAAACAAGAGCTATCCCTGTGATGTTTGTCATCGGTCCTTTGCAAGGAGTGACATGCTCACGCGCCATATGCGGCTTCACACTGGTGTCAAGCCCTACACTTGTCGTGTTTGCGGCCAAGTTTTCTCAAGGTCAGTAGAATTAGTATAGTCATAATTTTTTGCAATAAAATTGAAGGAACTCATGATCTGTAAAAATATAAAAATTGCAGAATTGGTCCCTAAAACGTTTAATTAAATTTGCAGGTCAGACCACTTAAGTACTCACCAGAGGACTCACACTGGGGAGAAACCGTACAAATGTCCACAGTGTCCATACTCAGCTTGTCGTCGGGACATGATAACTCGACACTTGAGGACGCACACAAGAAACAGTTCATCCTCATCCTCGGATTTGATTGGAAGTTCAACCTCAACTACGCCGACGTCTACCTCATTCTCTAGATCAGACTCACTTTTATCTTTGGGTGATGATCGCCCTATCAAAATGGAAATTACATCACCCTCTCGCTCACCCTCAACTTCATCTAGTTTTGCCCCTGACTCCCCCTCGCCATCTTCACCAGCCCTTAACCTTGGAAACCTTTCAGTTCACTCCCCAGCACCGATTTTTAGGAAAGAGGAGAACTTTCGATAAATAATCGGATTCTTCTTGGACAATGTCAAACCTTCGCATCGTGTGGTAGCGTAAGCATTTGATGTGATGGATATTTTCGGGTTAGAAAGTAGAAAGTAAAAAAGACGATGGTGGCTTGAATTCAGAAACAAAGAAAAGAGTCAAGATTCAGAGAAGAGACGAGACGAGACTAGAGAAGAGAGGTTGTATTTTGTGCTGAAAAAGATTATAAAAAATAAAGTGTATTTTGTAGAAAAACTATTCTCATAAAAATTAAGAGTTAAGGTCAAGGTGTGTGTCGTTGAAAAGAGAAACTGTACTGTTGTCAGTTGTCCAACGTCAAATGTAATGTATGTGAAACGTTTGTAAATTTGTCAATTGCTGCAACTGGTTTGCATTTATTTTGCAGGCTCAATACTACTAAAAAGAACTAACCCTGAAAATATGATCGACGATCTTTAAATGAGACCTTGAAACTGAAACTTGCTGAAATACTCATCCTATATATGACACGTAGTTTTAGTCGTAGAGCTAGAAAAATCTTGTTGACACAAGAATTGTACTGTAGTAATTAGTAATTCCCTCCAAGCAGCGTTAAGCAGGCTTACACAGTCTCAACCTCGAACCTATTGTGTGGTCTCAAGTCCCTATATTTTGTAATTTGTCGTATTGTTGTTATGTAAAGGTGATGGGCAGGACAAAATGTGAGTAATTATTAATTTGCGCCATGTAATTTTAATCTCGTTCGTACCTTTTGAAATGTGAGCTCTCAAATTAATTACTTTACGTGACGTATTCTGTCAATGCCATCCTCATCCAGTCTAAAATTATGATGACAAAGTAAAGTTTAGGTTTCCTCTTTTGTCAACAAGCGCTGCAGGGTCGATGATCGTGGAGACCTTTTTTAATTATTGAATGATTTTTTTTGGAAATGCCCCCAGATCCGTCCGAACCGTCGACGACGACGGCACATTTGATTTAATTGGTTTTTGCTTTAAAATCTTGTACTTTGAAAAGAATTGTAAAAGCGCTGCAATGCAACAAGTTGCGAGGATGAGAAGAATGAGCGAACATTATAGAAACTGAATCTCAAAGAATCTCAAAAAATTGCTCAATTTTTATTAATCCTTTTACTCTTTAAACCAAACAATATACGCATACGAGCACGACGAGGACGACTTTGAAACTTTATCAACACTTTTTAATATTTTTCGAGGATAAAAAGCGTTTTTAATTTGCACGATAGATACGGATGCACGTATTTGTATTTTGTAAGTTAGACAAAGCTCCCAGCCCCGAGGCCCCGACCCCAGATCAAGAATTTTCACTTTGACCGTTGAATTAGCGAATTTATTCCAAGAGCTTTCCCAATGGGAAATTCCCATCGTAAATTTTCATAAGTCGTAAACGCATCTAACCTAAGCTATGCTGTGAGATTACGAGACAAGACAACGTCCTACCGTACCGATGTGTGTTGTCGCTGATATCGATCGAATTGTGTCTATAATCTACGTAACGTGTCATCCAAACAATACAGAGTTTTAATTAATTATTAATTAACTTAAATATTTATTTATTTTTATTTGTAGCTTGCTGATTTATCCAGTAGGGTAGCTCAATGTTATGTGAATTCATCTGTTGTGCCATTAAAAACTGTGTAGAGAAGAGAATAGTGTGTAGAATAGAACGGAATTTATGTACCTTAATTAGTAGCGTTGTGTATTTTACTTAGTCGTTTGTGTACAAAGTTTGTTTAGCTCCGGATCAAAGCCCCCCCCCCCTCCCCATTGTTGAGAAAACGCGCAGGCGTAACCTGAAAGAAAATTGTACGTACGTAATTTATTGGCAACCTGACCTGTAGAATTTTTGTACCAATTTCATTTTTATATTAATGTTAATTATTTATATGGCCCTACTGGTAGATTGTACTGGTCAAAAGTCAAAAACAAAAATTGGTTGCGACTTTTGAACTATTAGACAAAAATTATGATGTTGGTCGTTGTGTGTGTGTAAAAAACATTGATGTGAGTTGACTCTCGTCACGTGCCATTCGTATTTTTGATGGAGATTGTCCTTATTTTTCTGAAACTAGCCGTTGCAGTGGCCGTAACGGTTAATGAAAAAATGTAATTGAATTACATTCGAAGTAATTACATACTTAAAACATACATGTAAAAATGGCAGGTTCTGTAAAACATTATGTACTGTAAAGCGCATGCGCTTTGGTAGAGCCCAAACAGAAACAAACACCGACATTTTTGAGAAAAAAACGTTGCCAGCTTTATTTTCCGTGCCATGCCAGAGTTTCGCACAAATTAGTGCAAATTCGGTTACTACAAAAGTGAATCATCTATAAATTGGGCTTAAAATTAAAAATCCGCCGTAAGGAATGCAATGTAAAATCTACTATGTTTAATTTAAAGACATACATACATAAATTCTGAACTCTAAGCGAAGCCCACACATACATAAATTGTATAAATAAAATGTCGGGTTACGAATCGGTGATCTTAAATTATGTTCAGTTCAACCAAACAACAAAACACTACTAAATTGAAGAAATAAACACACACAAAAATTATAAGTTTTGAAATGTTGCTTGTCCTGAACCTGCCCACTACTGGACAGGTTCTTCCTGTGCGTTCATTCATTCAGTTGTCGATTTGATTCTTGTGCAGCTTTGCCGTACATTGGCATTTCAAAATGTAAACTTGCAAAAATTTGCAAAGTATCACAGATTCAAAGACTGCTTTCTTCCACTTTCTCTTCAAGTGGGGCTTTTTTGTCTTCAGAGTTTTCTGGAGTAACGTATTTGTATCTCATGGCCAAGATTGCAAAAATAATTACGTCGATGCCCATTGCACCAGCGAAAGCAAAAAATTCAAATGCCTGCAAATACAAATGTGAGATTGTTTAGTTTTTGCACAAAGATTTACAAACGTTTCGAAACAGAAATGTTTGACTTGGACGACTTGCCTGAGTCAAGCTGAGCTGAGCAGACATGATGACGATGCTATTCCCGATTGCATTCGTCAAGTGCCAACAAGACTGTACAACACTTTTCATACTGGCTGGTGCCTGGGTGGACAAAATAAATAGCTTAAACTAGGTTAAAACTTAATTATAATTTAGCTCAATCAAATCCTACCATTCTGGGAAAATAGAACCAAAATTAATTGCAGGTTCTTGGGAGTTCGAATTAGTAATGCACGGGTTGCTACTTATCAAAGCATCTCGAATCTCGAGCAATAATAATTTCTGAACTGAACTTGACAGTACTGAGCCAATTCCTACGCAACTACGTAGAGAGTGAAAATTTTGCAAGGTTTTGCAAATTTTTGATGCCAATTTTATTACCTCGGTAAAGGAAAACTCTACGCCAGAAATGATAAACAGGACTTCACCCCAAGCCATGAGTACGTATTGTGGAAGGAGCCACAGCATGTGGATCTGATTTGGTGGCGTCAAAGTTGTCATTTGTGTCTGAAATTTCAAAATAGCACAGCAATCAAACTAAAAAGTTAATATCGATTTGATTATATCATTACCTCTGTAGCATTTGTGAAATTATTGTACACAATCCCAACAATGTAACTTCCGCCCGCATCGAGTTCAAACCAGTCGGACATTAGGCTGCTGCTGATTTCGTTTCCGACCTTGATATCTAGCCGATACCTGTGCTCAAAAATCACAATTGGAGTTTAAAATTGCAACAATTTCCAATTTGCAAAAATTTCGACATCGCATTTTTTGACCAGACCTGCCAGGATCAAGTTCAACTGTTGACGTTGTCTCAATCGAAAAATTCGGTCTGACAACATATTTTAAAGGTTTTGCTTCGCCACCAGCATTTACAATCAGAATTCTGCGAACTCCGGTAGCTTCAATTTCTGCACTGCCATTTCTAGTTGTCGAATTGGAATAGCGAATGTCGTTGAAAAATATCCTGAGTGAAACGAAACATAATGATTTCGATTGATTAATGAGAGTTAATTAGTTATTAAATTAGCTTTAGTTTAAGTTTTAGTGTTCGGCTGGGGCTAGGGCAACGCATTATATTTCAATTGCGTTGTGAGCATTAGTAAAGGGCAAGCGCCACATGTTAGAAGCTAGAAGCTATGACGCACGTGGCTGGTGAAACAGTGAAAGTTTACTTTCTCCACTATATGCTAAGTATGATAAAAGCCAAGCCTCTAGATTCTCGTCGACTGTGAAACATTTCAATGAAGATCCAAAAGTTTTGACTTCATCTCTTTGTAAGTTGTGCGTTCTCTTTCCCTACGTGGTCGCTGAGGCGGAAGTACACAAAAACGTACTCTCAACGTCTCACGTCTTTGCAAAAGCTTTGCAAAAAAGTATTTTTCATATTTGTTTTATTCGAAATCTCAAGGTGACTCGGATTTTAGGAGGTGAAGAATACAAAAAACTACTAAACAGGAACAGGGAACAGGAAAAAGAACAACTTTGGTTGGCCTTGAGCACTCCACGAGGCAAAGAGAAAGAAGAAAGTTTTTTAATGTGCATGTGGATGTGGGGAAAGTGCGACACGAGTGCTCTGATGTCAATACCTTTTGATCTGAGAGGATAAAGATTGTGCGTTGTAGACTTTGCTTAGGAGAAAGTTGGTAAGGTTACTGGACACTACTCGCTTCCTAAGGTAGGACATTAGGAAAACCTGTTGCTTCGATTGTTGACTAGACCAAATCAGGGCTAAAAATTTCTTGATTGCTAGCTAAACGATATGAATCAGAAATTAGCTCCAGATGCCAAGCACAAAAAAGGCTAGACCAACCTTGGACAGTCAGAACAAAGCGTTGTTGATCTGCCTTTGGAAAAAATCCTACAAGCCATAGATACGATACTCTGCAAGTACGTACAGCAATATTTCGCACAGCTCCGGATCCGAAAGCCTAGGCAGTTGCCGTTGGCACCTAGAAACCGAATGCCACTAAATCTAATACCACCTCAACTCTTGAATGCACGAGTTAGTCGTTCTAGCTTCGATTGCGAACCTGCCTCGTGGCTTTGCTAAATAGAAAAAAGATCCAGAGCTGAGCAGATCTTTGGCAAGGCCTGGCCTAACCTGTGTGGAATGTGTACACATTTTGCTCATGTGGAACCGGAACCCGATCCTGAGGACAAATACTTAAACTCCAACTGCTACTACTTGTGTTGTGCACTCTAAACTTTTACTTCTTTTCAGAGATCAGATTCCTTTCTGGTATAGAATTACGCCGCATGCAATGCATGCAGAGCAGACAGCTTTTGTTGTGCATTCTTTTTCGCAGTTTTTCGCGTTGCCAGCCGGAAAACGAAACTTTCTGCCTGGTTCTAAATTCTTCTCTGAGGAATAAGAAGCTTAATTAGTTTTTGTAGTTAACAACTATCAGGAGATAGAAAGAAATAAAATCTCTTGCTCATTCTTTAGTAATCAATTCTTGAGCTGATCAAACTAGTAAAGTACAAGACAAGTACTGCTGTACTAGAAGTTTTTGACAGTAGTGTAAGCGGATAACCAAAAGTTCTAAGTACTCGACTCTCAGCTCAGATCTGAATTTTGACGTTTGATCTCGACAGATTGACGTCATTCTTTCAAGTTTTGCTACGCAGCGAGCAGGAAGCAGTCGAACACATTCCAAACAAAAATGTTAAGTGCGTAATAGCCTTACCTGCCAGTTTGGCATTTACATTCTAAGAACTTGAGAATTTGCAAAAAAAGCTCCTCAGACTTCTCCCATGTCAAGAAATATAAGATTCGGCAAAATGGCAAGGCAAACTGGCTCAGACTTAACACACGAAACCCTAACCTAGACTAAGTAGAGAAAGCCCTTGTAATCCCCACACCCTCACATCAATAAAAAAAATTAAGCGTAACAAAAGTCGCTTTCGACAAAGCCTACCTCAATTTTGCATTTCCTTCTTTTGATTTGCGAATATCATCCGGCGTGGGTAGGGGATTGACAGTTAGGAACGTTTGGTTGGCTGAAATCACTAAGCTTTGGAAGGCATTAGTCAATGGGGTAACTCGACCCGTCCATCTGTGTGGATGAGGAGGATGTTGTTCTTCAAGAGTCGTTTTTGCTCCCCAATTCTTGGAAATGCAAGAAGTATTCGCCAATTTGATGATCACATGAACAGTGTGAAGCGTCTTGAGTGGAGGAAGTACATAATTTTCTCCACTTTTGACTTCTTGACTAGCAAAAACTTCTTCATATCCACCGATTTCATCAAGGCTCAGATTTCCAATCGTTTTGTTATAATTTTCAGATATGATCACAGGGCATGGGAGCGTGTTGATGAAATTCAGGTAAGTTTCTCCATGTTTTGGAACGAGGAGGTAGGAGTTCTAGAAACATAAATAAAATAGCTCAATTCCTTACATATCAAATCGTATGGTGCAGGATAGTGCGCTATAAAAACAACCGCGTCCTTAATTGGAAAATTGTGTAACATTTCTGAAAGTTTCTAATGTTGTTCTAACTTTTGTCAACATTATGGCCAGACAAGTCTACCGTGTAGCCTGTAGCTCAGACTGTTTTGGAAATATTTGTGTTGAAGTTTGTCTTGTTTGGAAATGGACTATTTTGTTTGCATTGAGTGCGTGAGTGACGCACTAACTCAATTTGTGAGTCAGCCAAGATCTCTCCGGTTTCAGTAAGAGCTGATTGGTCCCATTGAACCACGTATAACAATACATTCTGACTTCTGACGATTCTGTGCTAAATGAAATGTTTACTTTAGTTATAGCATAGCTAGTCAAGGCTTGCTTAACTCGTAGTTTGTATTTGTAGGCCAGTCATTCACAATCCGAATCAAACTCATTGACAGAACTCATTGACACCGCCAGCCTCAGCCTCGACCTTGAGTACTAAACCCATTCATGAAAATGTCCCCTCAATCAAATCAACCTTGGCCCTGACATTTGCAAGTCTAATTCTGTTTTAATTGTTGACGCTGGGGAAAAGGTGAAGGTGTAGTAGATGTGTGGATTGAATAGTTAATTTTAGTACTCGATGTTGTAGACGTGGACGTGCTACATGTTTTATTTTGACATTTCTCAGCTCAGGCTCAGTTTCACAGGAAAAGTTTATAAGCTGGTTTTGTGGATAGTGTCCTGACCTTCTCACAAGCAAGTAGTTGGGCGTTGGACATGCAGCAGAAGCTCTAAGCAAATATTTGTCATCCGATACGTGGGTCAGAACACACAAGTGAATAATAAAGACATGGCCCAATCACTTAAGCGAGCTAAAACAATAAAACTCTGGGGAACGCGGACAATTCCAGCCAGACGGACTGCCATTAATTGAATTGAATTGAACTTCTTATTTTAGAATGACCGAGTTAGACAAGTGACTTTGTGAATGAATTCATTTGGGATATTTGCATTCTGTAGCCAAGATTAGATAGTCAACCGTGTTCCAGTCCAAACACTTTATTTTTTTAGCCCTAGTGGCATTAGTGTGTCCAGCAAGAAAAGCCTAATTGATCAAAAAAATCTTACCTCAATATTTTTCTCAACAATGCCCGCCAGTACAAAAGAGAGAGCTGCCAAAATACCGCCTACACCCATTCTTTGGAGTGGTCTTCTGAAAATATTGCATTTGCGAAGAATAGGATAGAGGACAACTTCGAAGAATGGAATAAAAATGAACATCAATATCGCGTTCGCCACCTAAAGTAGTACGACATAAATTTCGCATTGAGCTTAATTGCAAGTTTCAAAAATTTGATCAAAATCAAGTTACATCTAATCTAACGTACGGCGTACCTGCATTTGGTCTGGTTTTATTGTGAAGCCCCCAATGACGCCGTTCATACGCGTTGCTTGAAGGGTCCATCTTGACCCCTAGAATAGAAAAGCGCAAAAAATTGTAACCATTGGTTAATTCCAAAAATTCTCGTCGAAATTGATCACCAAACATATTGCACTGAACTCACCAGTTGCTCATACAATGCGAAAAACATGGGGATTGGAATGTAGTACACGAGCACCCGCAATAATCCCTTTGTATCATTGATTAGACTTTCATCAAATTTATTTCGGGCATGGTCTAGCCAATGTGATTTCTTCTCATTACTCACGTTGTTGTTATTTGATCTAGACTTTTCTTTTATTGCATACTAAGAATTGAGCAAAAAATCTGTATTAAAAACTGTACCGCACAAGGTAGCATATTGCAATACTAGACTACAGGCAAATTGAAATATTTTTGTTCAATCAAGCTCACCGTCATACATTTGACGACTTTCACCAAAATATTACCGTCTGGCTCGACCAATTTGTAGCGACGTTTTCCGCAAACAAATACGACTGAAAATTAAGAAGATCGTAATTCATCAACTCGGCGAACGGTGACTACATATTTCATGGACTATGTGCTGTACAGAAATCATCTGAAAAAATAAAGTAGGTTCATGGAATTTACCAATTGCAACAAGCATGAGTGAGGCTGGGACACCAAACGCTAAAGGATAACAAGTGTCATCACCAAAACAAGAAACATCTCTTCGAAATATTGGAGTCACGACTGTCGAGAACATATTGCCAACGCTGACCACAAAAATAAAGACAGCAAAATATTGTTTCAATTGTTTTTCTTGGTAAGGCATGACAAATTGCTCTCCGCCCAATGCTACAACACATGGTTTAATTCCGCCCGTGCCGACGGCCATCAAGAACAGCCCTATCATTGCTAGTGGTCTGAAAAATATACAGACAGACACAATCAAAATTGGTTAATTATGTATATAAAATTTTTGGACTAATTTTTGTATTTGATGAGGTTGTGAGATACTTACACTTGGGGTAAATGAAAAGGTGTGACGGATGAGAGCGACAGAGTTAAATTCCCAAAGGCGTACACGATTGAAATGTATAAAATTGTTCGATATTTTCCAATAAAAGAATCTGCAAGAATTCCTCCGAAAACGGGTAGAGCGTAGCAAAGGAGAAGGAAAACATGATAAATTGTTGTGGCAAAATCTTCTGAGAAGTTGAGAACGTTTCGCATGTAAATTGTTAATACTGCTCGCATTCCATAGTAGGAAAATCTCTCGCAAAATTCTGTGACGGCGACAAAGAAGACGGCGGTGGGGTAAGGCGGTTTGTGCTCCATCTGTAAAAGTAAAATCAAATTATAGTTTTCGATATTTTTATTTCTGCATCTTCTAAATTGACAAGTTGATAATTTTCAAGACCAAAAAACAGAAGCAGAAGCAGCAGGTATAAATCTCAAATTTAAATTATGTATGATTTAGCACTTAGCTTCAGATCGTATTCAGTCGAATAAATCAAAAATCAGCATTTCAAATTCGCATACGACATGCTCACGGAATCGAATGCAATGGTCGGTCGTAAATATTGCATTTTGAAATTTACGAGCAGAGCAATGAGGTTTTATTCTTTTTTATTAACGATTTGTTTATTTAGCATGCGAGTAAAATTTTCCATAATGTGAATTTCAGAGAAGGAAATGAGGTTACAGGTTGTCCCAAAATGAAGTGTAACAACATACAATACACATAACACTAGGCGATAAAAATATTACTTCCATAAGTCATGCACTGTTTTCCACAAGGACTAACTGGAACACTTCATTTGGGACACCCTGTAAACGTATTTTTGCAGCACTATCAGCCAGCATTCCATCAGCAGTGCAAATAGTTAAATGCATTCCTGTGGGGAAAACTGATCGGTAAAAACCCAGAATGGAATTTCGAGTGAAATAGCCAATACACTGCGTTCCACATTTAATTATTCTTACCAACCCTTAAAATTTGTGATTACTATTTGCACTCCAGTACTCTTCTCTTGGAAGCTCCAAAATTAAGCCCAAGTGCTCTTATGTAAAATTATGTAAACGTGAGCGTAAAGTTCAGTACATGATCACATATTCTTGTATTACGTGTCGTGATCGAATTCTGACCAACAACTGACTTAGAATCCATCTTAGACGAGTTTTATTTTTGGAAAGAGTTAAGATAAATGGAATGGACTCTTAGAAATGTGAATCAGACTAGAAAAACTAAATACTCTAGTGCGTGCGTGCTCGCTGCTCGCCTTCATGCAAGGGTTAAGATAACAAATGACAAATTAGAAATTTAAAGTCTAATTCTCTTTCAGTTTGGTTCAGTTTTGAACTGGTGAGAACGAGTTTAAAAGAGAAATTAGACAAGTGCTAGCCTACCTCACTCTGGTCTGGAAATGTTGCTATTGTTGTTTTGGATATGTAAATTAGCTATTGTGCCTTATTACTCCACACCAGTGGCCACAAAACCTTCACCAATACTCAAATAATTAACTTCTACCGTGTGAAAGCTGTGTCAAATCGTTTATTCAAACTCTCGAACCCACAAGCATAATTTCGTTTTCGAGTTCGATCTGGATAAATAAATTCTTGAAATTCAAGTAGCATGGGCAAATTAATATTCTCCATTCGGTAGGTTTATTTTCTGAATAAGAGTTCCAGAAATTTAGCAAAGTGGCAGGGTGCTTATTTCCAGAAAATTCTCAGAGTAGCAACGTCCACTAGTAAGTCCGAACTGCACGAGCATTTAAAATGGATTGCAAGAGATTATATTCTCATGAAAACAAAATCTAAGCAACCAACCGACCAATCAGGTAAAGTTGTCCAGCATCGAAGCATTGCAAGATTTGCACAAAAAATTTGAAGCGACTGTATCAGAAGCGCCGATCAACTTCTGCGCCTTTTTGTTGAAAACCCGAAACAAAAATTTGGCAAATTGTTTGCCAGTCTTGTTATTCAAGCAAGATAGAAATGAAATTATTTGAAGGCGGAGGTAAAAGGTGCTTGCAAAATTGCAACAACAGCCAATCCTCAACTCTGCTCTGTCTCAATCCAATTGGTCAGAGCTCAGAACCAATTTCTAAATAATATGTATTATATAATATTTGCTACTGTTGTTAGACAGGAGTCGCTTCAAGTCCATTACTTCCAATCATTTAATTTAACAATGAATGACGGATTTGCATCATACATCAATTGGACTTTTCAAATTTTATTTCTATTGTTGCAGGATGTGATTGTTATCGCATTGTATGATTGCACTTTGGTCGAATAATCGCGTGCGTTTATCGCTTCTGATTACACACACTATGTATTACAAATTACAACTTGCAGAATTCAATTGTAATTGAAATGAATACAAAGCTCAAAATGGTCATATTTCAACAATTTTCCAAAAAATCCTCTTGCTTTAGAATAGCCAAATTGTGGTCGCGAATTCGGTTTTCTTTTCTGTACTAAAGCCAGTTCAAAAATGTAAATTTGTATTTAATTGCAAAATTTGTATTCCCGTCAGAACAAGCTGTTCAATCTGAATGTTTTTCTGGCCTTGAAATTCTTTGTTACTTAACTGCTCTCGTTGCCGCCGGTATTCTCGCTGAGCAAAATTTTGTGAATTTGTGAAATACTATTTTTACTCACCTGTGCAATCCCAACTCCATTTCTCTCCGAAGTCGGTGTCGACAAAATTACCGTCATATTTCCTTCAAATTTTTCTTCAGGCTTGAATATAAACAATTCTTGCCACAGTCGACAAAATTGCAGCACTAAAGTTCTACCGGGTTGGTTTTGACTAGCGTGTGAAGCTTTACGTAGAAATATTAAAAGATCACTAGAAAGTTTAAACAATGTCTCTTGTCCAGCATTGTTCACGAATGGTAAATTTTTGCAATGTTCATGAGTTCGTGTTGACACACACGAAATAAATTGGCAAACTTTTTCCCACACAATTACAATTTACGTTGCAAAAAAAATCTTGGGTCTTAAAATCCTGGTAATTTTAATAGTTCTTGCTCCAGCTCAGCTCCACAACTCTTTGACTTCTAAATTCCGACTACTCAAATCTTCAAAACTCACTTCGAAGGCGAACATCATTCCATTCCATGCCATTTCATGAATGAACCATTTATTTGCGTGGCAAATTAAGTTGCTTTAACCCTAAGGGCTAAATCCGGAATACTAATTATAATTTAAAATCTGAAGTGCTTATTGCTCAACCATAATTCCTTTCCATGCAAATTGCAATTACAATTTAATTTACATACACTTCTGCTTTTGCTCCTCTTAAAAAATGCACTTCCACTTCTGCTGCACTTGCACCGAGTTGCACCTTCTGCAAAAATCAATCACGCAAACAAACCGCTCTCCAAAAGTACCAAATGTACTACAACTAAATGTTCCATGAAAACTAGCTAACTAACTAGTTCCTTGAAATCGTTCACGACTTGGTGCTAAGGTGGACTCATCACCTTCAGAAAAAATTACTCCTCGTCTTAATCATTACAAGAAAATAAGTCGAAGGTAAATCATTGAATGAATGAATGTTATTTCCACGAAATATGTATTCTGGGGCTGATCGCCGATGCGATGGTCTTGCTCAAGATGAGCGCGAGCGATCAGTCGTCCTCCCTCAGCAATCAATGATGCAAATGAAGTAATCATGAACTGTAATTGTTGACAAGAAACTATACCGGAAGGGTTTTAGGATATTATGTAGCTGTTGTAATCATTCATTCAATGCCGAAACCGATGAGTGGCTTATCCCAATATCGGGGGAAGTGACCTTCAAACAAAAGACTTCCACACGTCGTAGTCATCCAATTCATTCTGGAGGTTGTGAGAGGCTTCTGTTCGGGAGTCGATTAAACTGATGCACGACGAGTCATTCTACCGCACGCAATTGAATTGAATCGAATCGGACTGATTGGAGGTCGGAATATTATGTTGTCTAATTATGGTAATTAGTGCTGACAATCAGGTCAGACTAAAATGCGGCTGAATAAATGGGGTAAACGTATGTGTGACAACTTGAAAGGGTTGAGCGTTTTGTGCTGGACAAGGACGCACATCGGAAATTGAAAACATGTATAACTGTATGTAAAGCATTTAATCCAGAATATCCAGATTCTTATTGTTACAGCTAAAATTAGAACAGAAAGCCGCAAAGGTTAATTCAGTGCCAGAGATGCTCAGGTGCATCGTTGGTTGTCCAATTTGTCCAGATTTTAGTTAGCGTCCATTAAGGATAATTATACGGGAATTGTGTGACGCACAATGTCGGAATCAAATGTAAGCGATCCAGCAGTGATTCAATTAAATTCCATTGTGTTGTAATAATTCAGAAGAGTGGCACAGAAATCGTACCCTTCCTGTCATCTCAAAGACAAGATCCAAGAAAAAAATTTAGTTCCCTGGAGAATTTTTAAAGCATGTGGAATTTTTTCACTAGACAATGAGTTCCAGCAGCACGCAAGCCCCTCATTTAAGTAGTGTCTTTAAGTATCTAAAAAAAGTTTTTAATGAAGTCTGTAGTTGTGCAAATTATGTGTTCGTGACGCAATCTGATTTATGTAACATGTGTCAATTAAATGTTTACTTAAATCGTTCAGGATCCACACGACGGAACAGATGCAGAGCAGCCCGCCACAAAGAAACACCTGGAGCTGGAGCCAACAATTCACTAGATTTTTTCTTAACGAAACGACTGAAACGGCAAGGGACAGATTATGACACCGACACGTCGGAGCACCAAGAATGCGTCATAAAAAATTAAGTACCGTATCATTTGGTAATAAGTGCACGATCTGGCATTTAATTACTGGGAGTTGTGCAAATTTTAAAGGTGCTCGCGGTTCACCGCCAACGTAATTTTACTGTAAACGTTTTTTTGCAGTAGTTGGACCATATCGATATAATTTTAACTCATTGCCAAATTCAGTTTATTCGTTGTTCTCGGCTTTTGAAATTTTTTGTTTGAAGTATTTACAACGCTCAGTTAGGAAACTATAAAACACATAAGTATTACAATATAAAATCACGGTCATTTCAATGACTAGAATTAATTAATCACACGTGGGACGGGACAAGGGGTCGCGCAACAACACAGACTCCGACATTACAAATGATTAAAATTATACTAATTATATTTGTCTAAATTTTATTTGAAATTAGTTAGTCTTCCTTGCCAGGTTTCTCTTCGCCTTCAACTGCTTTGACTGCGTTCGGGTCTTCTAGTTGAGCTGGAATGTATCGCCAAGCCATGAAAGCGAAAATGATCATGTCCACAAACATAAGGCCAGCAAAGAGGAAGAATTCTTTCGACTAAAAATGCACGAACAAAAATTGATTAATTTTGAACTTTTTTTAACTAACAATTTTGTAAAAAAAAAATTGCAATCTTACTTGTTCTTGAAAGAATTTGGCTTCAGCAATAATGACGACAATTAAATTTCCAAATGCGACCGTTAGGAGCCAGGATGCTTGGAGCACAGATTTCATGCTCACAGGAGACTAGAGGGGATAAGAATAGATTTTCAAAATTAAATTTTTGACTATTTATGCACATTTCTCAAAACTGTTTTTTTGCAAATAATCCTTACTTGTGAGTATGAAAATTCAAGCCCAGTGACTGAGAACATAATTTCACCCATGGTGATGATAATATATTGTGGGAGGAGCCAAAACATGTGCATTGAGCTAGGCTCAACAATGGCATGGATGCCAACTACGTAACTGCTTGCGTCTTTTGGGTCCAGCTCCCCAAGAATCGTATGATTTGGTGTAATTGTTGCTACATAACTGCCACCCAATTTGGCCTCAAAGTCAGGTAATCTGATGGATTCTTGTCCCTCAATTTCCAAATACAAATAGTAGCTAAAAATAAATTTTCAGAAAAAAGTCAAATTAAAATGTTAAAATTTTTATACTGGCGACGACGATTAAGAATGTTACGCACTATTTTGGATCAACTTCGATCGTCTCAGAAGCAAAGCCAGCCACTTCTCTGGGGCGAGTAATGGCGTGATCTTTGTTGATTTTAAAGTCTACAAATTCGTATTCTAATTTTCCGTCGGTAGCAAGTCGGATGTAAAAATCTTTGTCCAGATTGTCAAAAAGTTCACCTTGCAAATAAAATCTGTAACAATGAAACACAACATTTACAACACAACCATGATTTGACTTGAATAAATTCTTGACTTGTAAAATTACCGAAGGAACGGAATTCCTTCTTCAGGTTTTTCACGGGCGTCTGGTTTGGCTGGTATTACGACCTCTAATGACTTCTTGTCTGCTTTGGCCCCAATAAGAACAGAGAAACCCTAACAATTGAAAACAATTTAAATTAGTCCTCATACAGCAAATTTAACTGCTTGATTAACAATTTAGTTTAAAGAGGATTAAAATTTAGTTTTTGTACCTCCTTGTTGGGAATATCGATGTCTCGTTCAATTACTTTGTCAAAACCTTTGCAAGCTCCCTGTTCATCGTGATCGATAGAAAAATGATGGGCTCCGCTCTTAATTGCTTCAAAGATAAAAGGTTCGTAGGCAGGAATGACTTTTACAGGTTCGGCATCGAGGCGCACATTGATTGGACACGGCAATCCATTCACAAACTGAAGATTTGCTTCTTCCCATTTGAGTTCGTAAGGGTAAGTTTTCTGCAATCATAAAAATTATCGCTTGTAGCTTTAACTAGTTAAATTTGATGTTTAAAATTTTGCAATTATTTGCAAACCTCCAATTCAAGTTCAACAATTCCAGAACAAACGAAAGCTATGCCTGCCAACACGCCACCAGTTGTGAGTCGCTGTAATGGTCTTGTGAGTAGTCGACATTTTGCCAAAAGAGGATAAATGACTTGGTCAAAAAGTGGGATAAAAATTAAAATCAAGGCTGGATTCAACACCTGAAACAATCAAATTCGACAGTTTAAAAAAAAAATCTTTCACAACCACAACCCACAAGAGATGTGAATAGAACAAATTGCACTCACTTGAACTTGATCAGGTTTGATTGTAAATCCACCAACTAAACCGTCCATTCGAGTAGCTTGGAGTGTCCATCTTGAGCCCTGAATGGATCGTTGGTACGTGAAGGTGCATTATTGAAATTTAGAAATGCAACAATTGAACAATTCGAGGCTACAATTAATTTTACCTGTTGATCGAAAAGTGCCCAAAATACTGGGAGTGGGATGTACAAAACCAAAACTCTCAAAACAATCTTGACGTCTTCGATGAATCGTTTGTCGTAGAGTTCACCTTCAGCATTGTCCAGCCAATGTTCCTGTTCACCTCTCTTGCCTTTGTTGGACAGAGCGTGCTGGGGTTACAAAAATACACATGAAATATGTGACATTGTTGAATCAATAATTTAAAAAATTAACGATTGAGCTCACTGTAATGCATCGGATGAGTTTGATGACAACGTTTCCAGACGGATTTTTAATGATGTACAAAGGCTTGCCAATCAGGAAGATAACTGTGATTAAAATTAATCGAAAGTTAGTTAAATTTGTGGTCACTTGTTTAAATTCTAGTAGTGCTGTTAAGGAATTTTAAAGAATTTTTATAATTACTCAGAGCTGCAATCATAAGTGCAGCTGGGACAGAGAAAGCGAGTGAAAAACAATTGTCTTGTTCAAAACATTTGACGTCTTCTCTGAAGATTGGAGTCAGAATGGTGGACAACAAACTTCCAGAATTGATTGCAAAGTAAAAGACTGAGAAAAATGAGGCTAGTTGGACTTCTTGCTCAGGCAATTTGAATTGATCACCACCAAAAGCAGCCACGCAAGGTTTTATTCCACCCGTTCCAATTGCAATCAGAGCTAATCCAATCATACTGAACGGGCTGTAATCGAAAAATGTAGGAAAAATTTAATTAAAATAATTTGCAGACAATTAAAAGTCTGAAACGATTGTTTAACTTACACAGCCGGTAAATTAATCGGTGGTGTAGCAGCCAGTGAGAGGACGATATTTCCAAGACAGTAAACAATCGAAAGGTAAAATATGGTTCTGTTTCAAAATTTAAAAAATAGAATCTTATATGTTTAGCTACGAAAATCGCATTTCAATATCCAATTGCTAATAGTTCTTTGCCAAATTTTCATACCGAAATTTTCCAAGGACCGAATCAGCAATCATGGCACCGAAAAGTGGTGTAAAGTAGCAACACATGGAAAAGATATGGTAGATGACAGTTGCAAAATCATCGTCGAAGCCTAAAACTTTTTTCAGATAGAGGGTAAGGACGGCTGAAAGAAAGAAATCGTCATGTGTCAATATTTTTTTGTTTGTGTTTTGGCATTCTTTTTGAGCATGGCAGTTTTGCACTTGCAAATTTGCAAAAAAAACTAGAAGACAGTAAATTAACCTTACCTTTCATGCCATAGTAGGAAAATCTTTCGCAAAATTCATTGCTCACAATGAAAAATACAGACTTTGGGTATGGCAGTTTCTGTTAATGAGGAAGAAAAAATTTGCAAGTTTTAATCATTTATCTTTTTGCATTCTCAAAGCAAATTTTTCTGCAATTCTGATTTCTTTTTTTGCGAGAGTATGCAACATTTTGAAATTCAGAAATCCAATACAATTATGGGTCAATGGAATTCGAAAACATTTGATTCGCAATCGGTGGCATTGTCTGCTCCCCCGCTGACGCAAAAGACATTCGAACGTCATAAGCTTCCAAAAAACAACAAAAATTAGAGCAAGGTTTGACAGTGGCATTCGATGATTTTAAATTGCAATGAGTGAATGAGTCTGTGCTGGACGAGGTCGAAATAGACCTTTGACCTCAAAATTTGGAAAACTAATCAAATTGTCAAACTGACTTGAGTCGCATTCATACAATTTCTGTCCAACAATCATAATCTCACCTTCATTTCAAGCGATATCAAATAGAGGTTAAAATGATCTTTGGATTTGTTCGCGTGGACAAACAGATCTAATCAGGCTAAAAAATTTCAGAACAATACAATGAAGGCCAAAAAGCGATCAACAATTTGAAGAGGCTTAGCAAATAAGGGGCCTGGCATCTCATAGTCACTGATAGATATTAAATGATAGTAATTTTAATGCGTGGCAGGTACTTGAAAAACTCCGCAAATTTCTTTTATCAATAGGTTGAAATTCGGTATCATAATCAGTCAAGAGTTTGCCGCTCCTGCTGCTACACAGAGTACGCAGAACGCCGAACAATGCTATGCTCACATGTTTGTTCATGGCAAATTGGAATTGGACCACTTGAAAATATTTCCCTATTGTGGTGAATGATAATGAGCCACTTGTGTCTCTTGCTCTGAATAGCGGGCTCATTGTATTAACAAAGCTAGCTTGTAATTGCCAATAATTAATTTCTGTTGCAATCAGATCCAGCAATTGCGTTTTGCTTTGCTAATTAGGATTGCGATATGAGTAGAGTTCAGACATTTTTGAATGATTGGCTAGAAATTCTGCTGTAATGTCACGAATGATGGATTCCTGTGATCATCCTCTTGCTTTGAAAAGGTGTGGAATTGTACAAAATATAACATAACATCAGATAAGACCAATTATTGCAGCCGATGCTTGTCGAGCGACATGGAATTATCCGTGACATCATTAACTACAAAAGGCTAACACTTGCTTGGAAAGTGTATTTCGAAGGTCAACTTTTACTTTTTCTAACCCATGCGGCATGCGCCAACTTTTCTTAAAAAATTATCCTGCGCTAGCTCAAAGTCTAAGCGTTCAGATTCAGATACGATTCTATCAATCGTCAATCACTACATAAACATTTGTTTACCTTCTCTGCAGATTCGATGTCAGTCTTGATTTCGCCGGATGAGTCTGCAATTTATGCATACAATAAAAATCATAAGCAAATTGGATTTTAGCAGGCAAATTTTGTCATTTTATCAGTACTGGATAGTCGTTAATTAAAGTAACGTCAATAACGATTCCAGTCAATTTTTGACAGGTGGACATTTTCATTACAATTCATATGCTACAAATGACATTTAATGTCATATTGGACATAAAATGATTGGCAGATTATTTTAGAATTTGTTTGTTAAGGTACGTATAGACTTATAATTTCGAACTGGCTTGGCTAATCGTTGATGCTGCTTTTATACGAAGGCTCAAGGTTAGAAATTGGAAGAGATTAGACATTTTTGGGCCGGTGTAGAAAATATTACTAGCCGTCTAAATTCTAAACATTTTCTTAAACTGTTTGCAAAAGATTAGCGCCAATTCTAGTGGCAGTCATTTTGTTTTGGGATTGTTAAAGTTTTGCTGCGATTATCGTCTGCAAAAGTATGTCTGACTGTAAAATAATTTACTGGACCCGAACATTTCTTAATAAATTAGATACTCATTTGAATTACCGGTCTCATTCTCGGAGGGGACCAATTCCTCTGAACTTTTGTCACCCATCTTTGTTTCTAGATGTCCGCACAAACTATCACTGTGTGAAAATTTCTACTGGTCGGAAAAAATGTAAAAACAGTTGACCTTTACTGTGTCTATTCCTTGGCCTGTCCAAACTCACTGATCACCTTCACAAGTTGGTCAATCCAGCCCGAAGACCCAGTGTGAAGTGAATTACTTTTGTCTCTCTGCCACAATTATTATGACAATGACAATGTGTGAGAGAGTTGACTATGCCTCCATACAACGGTCTGATTGGCAGAAGCAGCATTCATTAACTTATCTATAATTGCCACTAAATAATATGCTCGTCAAGATAAGTTAAGTACAACCCGACCGATCGACTGACCCAGACGAGTATTGCACAGAATTACGAACAAAGTTATTTGAATAACAGGAGTCAGTGAATGTTACTGCTTAAACTTAACTACTGTTGAAAGTCATTCCAGTGCAAATGTGTGGCTTTGCTTGTGCAATTTGCTGCACGATCATGCAAGCTGCAAACATTTGGCTTCCAGCAGAATTTTTGCATCCTATTTGCTAAGGACGTGCCAGTACATATTTTATAATTTTGTGATTTTGTATTGTGGTTTTTGCAGCAGGAGTATGTCACCTCTCAGCGCACAGCATAGCCTAATCGTAACCTTTGTTCCCTTTCATCCATACATTATTTTGAAATTTGAATCAAATTAGAATTTTTATTTTTCTGCAAATGTGCAGAAGTACTTGATTTTGCTTGCCTTCCTGCCTGCAGCTTTTATCTCTTGTAATCTCAATTTTAGTCAATCAATCGGGTAATCTGTATTTTGCCAGAGGATTTTGCCTTTGCTCTTGCATGTATGCAAAAGCAAAATCTGAAGATGTTCTCATTTATAAGCGATTTTTCTGCGGAAGAGAAATGTGTTCATCATTCTAATTAACTCACGGATTCTAATTGCAAGGGCAAAGTTTAAATAGCTATCAAATTGAATTGCTCGTAATTAATCAGTTAAAATACCAGATAATTGTTAGAGTGCAGCTATGACGGCGTTCTGGATTTAGGAATGTAAAGAATTTTTAACGAGCATGAAAGGAGCCTGGAAACTGACAAACGTGGCGCTTAATTTTAATGTGTGTCATAAAAAATTTAACTCTGCCGTGTTGCAGTAGTAGTAGTAGCAATTGCTAACGTAAATTGTATATTGTAGAATTTGTCTTTCCAAGACGCAATTTCAAAGGTCAATCTTCTTGGCTGGATCAAACCTCATTTGAATCAAAATGCTTTCCAAGGTAGTATGATTTCGACTTTCGACATGAATGGGAGAGGAAAATCGCTCCCAATTTTGTCCAGTAGCCGCCGCCACCAAAGGCAAGATTCACAAGATGCAAATTTACAAGGGGCACGCACGACATGA
>JAQGCM010000366.1:0-27333 GCA_034699705.1 Hymenaphorura dentifera | reverse complement strand
ATCCAAAATCTGTTTATTGGCGACTAGTTTCAAATTTTCTTCAGGCCGGCAGATGGATTTTCAACAAATTTCCAAAAGAATTTTTGAAAAATATTTGAAAAGATGTTACATGAACAGTGCACTGCAAAAAAAACGCAAACCGCAGACAAATCACTGCACTGCGCACTGCTTGGCTATTTTTAACGAAGTCGAATCTGTTTATTCCCAACAATGACAAATTGAGGTATTTTTTAGACTATTTCCTTGCTGAAATGGCTGAACTAGAACAGCCGGGGGTTAAAGTACTCGTAACTCTTGCTCGAATGAGTGGAGGCAATTTCTCTCCAAGTAATGGTGAATTGTATCGTATGATTTTGGTGGACAAGGCCCAACTTCAAAGTAGAGTAGACATGTTGGGTCGAAATGTTCTCCACTATGCCGCATCTTATGCTTTTCACTATTGCAAGGCTTCTGAGATCACCATGATTCTAAGAGTATCCCATAAATTGGTTGACAAGAAAGATAAATTGGGTCTTTCATTCCTAGACTACGGTCACCTTGAGAAATCGATTGGCGCTGAGGAACTCGTTCAAATAGTTGATGGAATGCATTCCATGCACCTCTATTTAAGGAAACCCGAGTGTTTTGACGGTGATACTGACACTGACACCTCACGGCCATCATGGAAGAAAGTAGGATTAGCTTTCGCTAGGATTTTGTCACTTAGTTCTGAGTACGATAAAATATTAAGTGAATTTCGTTCAAGTTATGACCACAGCCTTCCCTGCCGCCGAGCTAACTTGAGTGCATTAATGAGAAAGGATTTTTCCGTGGTCAAAAAACTGGCAGGTCTGTCGTTCGAATTTAATTTTGCTACAGATAGGATTGTAGCCTTGCACCAGAAGACAAGCTCAATGAGCAAAAGCTCTGACAGGGATTTTGAAGAATTCTCATGCGCTCTGAGGAACATTCTGGAATTAGAAAAGGAGGAGCTAACCAAGTTTGCCGAACGTGCATTTCTAGTTGTAGAACTTTCTACGGGAACTTGGGTTGAGCAAATAACTCATACTTTTAGTGCATTCAGCTATGAGCTTTATGAAAAGTCAATTAATTTTTTGGAGTCCCCCTTGGTGCCGCTAAGGTTGTGGGACAAGTGCAGACATGGGAAGAACAAAGGAAGAAAAAATATATTTGAAATATTAAAGAAAGCGCACTTTTTGCAGTTTCAAAACTTTGAAACATTTTGCTACGAAAGAGAAGGGTACGGTAGTGGAAATCACGGGGGTATCACTCTCATGTGTTTCAATTCTAAGGATTGGAAAAACAGAGTTAAATTAGAAGAAGGGGCGGATGAGGCGACTTTAGACTGGTCAACTGACGTGGAGGAGGTTTTGAAACACACGCCATTCCTTGAGCTATGTCCCGGCACAGATCTACGGCAGGAAACTCAAGTCAAGCTAATATTCATTGTGTTTAGCGTTGTACTTGAGTCCGTAGAAGCTTTATATTCCAAACTACACAAATTGGGAAAGAAGTGTTTCTATATAAAATTTAGTCAACATTCAGAGTCTGATCTGGTTCCCATTGTACTAGAACCATTTTGCACCAACTTCGAACGACTTTAAACGAAACATTAAGCGACCGAGGTACAACGTACGGCTTAGGCATTGTGGAACGAATGTAAATTAGCAATAAAGGTCGCATGGTTCGGTTCGGTTCCGGAACCGTTCTGACTATTTGTCGTGCCCTCCAGTTCTTGAGTAGAACCGAACCAGGTAACGTAAACAGACGGTTCATTCAAAGAACCGACCTGAGAACCAAGGATAAGTGCCAGTTTTAACCGGAACCGTTCCAACCACTAATTACCGATTGTGCAACACAAGTATGTACCCATTAATGATACAAAATGCCGAGAAATTCGATGTAACCTGACAAATTAATTTAATTAAAACAAAGTTATGAAATAATTACAGTGAAATAACAGTGATTGTATTTGATTTTTATGAACTCATGAATGGCAATTGACAACTCATTTCAGCACTCTCTCCATTGCAAACGCGGCAACCAGAGCAAACACCATGTCAATAAATGCAAACGATGTAAGGGCCTTCATCTTATCAGAGGCGTACCTATTGAATCCATCTTTTGCTACTGCGAGCGAAAAGGTTAAGACCGCGAGAACAAAAATTACTAGATGGACTATCCTCCATAGTCTTCTTTTGTCAAGCCAAGCCTGGAGGGGGTTTCATTAATTTAAACAAAATTAATTTAAATACTGAATTCATCGACTTTCCTGATTTCCAAGTTACGTGTGGGACTTCCTTACCAGCGCAATCGATCCAATTTGAATAAGACTTGCGATTATCCCGAACGACCCAGCAGCAATCCAATGGTTTAGCCAATCACAATTTACAAGTGGCGACTTGCAAAGCTTGAGACGGGGACTCATATCGTCAATGAGGACCGATGAGCAGATTAGGAGACATACTCCAAGCACCTAGACAAAAAAAAAGTCGAATTAGAAAATTGACAAGTTCAAAATATTTACGTAATTATATCTTACGACGGAGGCAACCGCTAATCCAAGAATCGGAGTTGGTGGAGGCATTTTTGAAACTAATTGTACTAAAATTTGGACGGATGCGAATGCGGAGGTTTCACAGTGCACTTGTGTCTACCTGTACGCTTATGAAAGTATTGCGATAGTGATGCTACCTCGTAAAAGTACAAGTGTCAGATTTTAATTAGGTTGGTTATGTGATAAGAAAAATTTGCTTCATGCTACGAGTACGTTTAGATAATTTTTGGCATAGTTTAGTTTGCCTTATAAGGCGGTCATAGATACAGTTATGAAATCATACGCTGACTGTGCTTTTTTGTTTCAACCGACACTGTTTAGTGAGTTGGGTCCATCCGGCAATTCAATGAGTCAAATTATCAGTTCGTTTCGCAGGTATTCAAGATAACAAATGAGTCCTCGCTCGGTTCATTCGAATGCCGGATGAGAGAATTTGATATCTGTTGTGTCCAAAGTTGGACATTATTTGTTCGAAATCCTAGCGCGCGTGTAACACTCAAACAAGTTAAGTTAATTATTAGTTGTTCGCAGCGCAAATGATGAGTCGGTTCTTTTTGATTGCCGGATGGGTGAGATTGCATACACATCGTTAAAATTCCTCGTAACTCAATCAAATTATATAACATTGATATGCTACATAAGTACCTGAAGCCACACGATCATTTCACTTCGAGAAAAAATTCCCCATTTCTCATGACTGATTTACCGATCGAGCAATGAGCTCTTGTAATTACAAATGGCACATGTAATTATCGCAAATCTACTTCATAAAATGTCTATCGCAAATTCCATTCACAAAAGCCAAGTGCAAAGAACAATCGCTAAATAAGTCTTCACGTTTTTTTTAGATAGTCCATACATGCTCTGCTATCGTACATCACTGGTATCACTCTATTCATTGCTGTGATTTAAGTACGAGTTTGGAAACTGTGTAACAGGATGTTTTTTAGATAATATTTGCGCACATTTCTCACAGCTGGACATTGTAATTATGAAATGGACTCCGTGGGATAAACGTTAGTAAGCTTGCACTTGCACACTTGGTACCAGAGTGTGCCATGGGCAATGATATTGGAGGACATTCTGAACTTATTGCTAAGTGCGGTTCCCAACTTAGCAGGCATGACTGGTTCAGTGGACTAATGAATTGTACTTATCAATAATTTCGTTTCGTACTCAACCATCCAAAGAAGTTTAAATCAATTATTTGATACTTGAAAAGAGATGAGAGTCCGCACAACTCACGTGACATATCACGGTCAAAACAATATCGAAATTTTTATCGCAAATTCTAGTTCACTTTAGGCGCCCGTCGATGATAACTAAGAAAAATGGCGTTCATTACAAATATTGAACCCTTTATGAAGAGACGAAGCTCTTTCCAACTCCTGAAATGTAAGCCCAAATTAGTGCACTAGAAGGGTTGAAACAAAAGCTGGTAGCTTCAGATCTTATTGAGCGATTCCCGAAGAAATAGTTGTTAAAGAATAATTCGACAATCGTAAATCCCGAGCGAACGATCAGAAACTTTTGATTAGACGGAGTGGAGTGTTGAGACTCTGAGATGCAACCCACGAGGGCAACCATATCATAGGGACGAACTCTCTGTGCACTTTTAGTGGTCCAACATGCAAAGAAATATGTAGCTTTCCGAATAAATATTCGTTCTGCATAAAATATAGATTCACAAGAGCCAGTCTAAAATGTTTTCTCTTGCTGAAAAATATGGCCATTTCTAATAGGAGAAATGCTTAGAGAGAGGATTTTCATTTTTCAAGGCCAGAGGATAACATTCAGAAAAACGCCCAACTGTGATGGTGGATCGACAAAATCCAAAATCGACAAAATGTTTATTCCGCCTGTGCCCAGAAGCATTTTGGACAGCCTGCCTACACCTATTTCTGTTGGTTTTGTTGAATTTGTCGGGTACAAGTACGCAGTAGGCATAAACGAACCAAAGACAAATTTTTGTAAAATTTTTAAGAAAATTGGCTGAGGTCATGTTTCAAACCAAACCAAAATCGATACGGGGAAGCCCTTATCGACAAAACCGTCCCCTGGGACTGCCTTAGAGCTGACAACCAGGGCAGGGCCCAGAAAACCGTGTTAACAAATTACCCTTATGGCCAGAACAAAAAATGAATGAAACCACCGGACAACCTCAATTGTTAAAATGTAAGAGGACTGTATTGATTGGGAACGACGGATAGATTGAACAAAACATTGTCTCCTTGAAAATGCACAGCAATGAAAACAAGCGCCTCATTTAAACAGGTAAAGAACGGATTATTGAAAATGAAATTAGTGTTGAAATCCTATGATGACGGTGGTCTACTATACGAGAGACTTCATACAATCATCCAAACAGGAATATACAGCGAGTGGACATCATTTTTTTAGCTCTGTTGCTCTGCGTAAACTTAAGGCCAAAATCAATGGAAAATATGTAAACTTTGCCAAGGATTGTGCTGCTAAGTTTAGAGTCTAGCATAAGTTGCTGTTTTTGTGTATTTGGCTTGCGCCACAATTTGTTTTTTTTTGCTTTGTACTTGAGTTTGGAAAATGGAGGTAGATTTTTTGAATAATGTTGGCAATGGCACGTAGAGTAGCGTTAGTACTTCTACTGATTATTCGAAATTTGTTTCTGAAAAGCCATGGAATTGCAAGATTGCAACCATAGATTGGTTAGAAGAGTACAGTCACGTAAACTTGCTGGTATTCCAAAATACCAGAGAGTCGGACTGCAGAAGGAACACGTACCCGAATAAATTTTCAAGAATCCGAACGCGAACCCGAACCCGAATACCTCGGGTTCCCAATTTATGAACCCGAATACCGATTAAACTGCACCATTACTAACTAACTACACATCTTTGTAATTAACTGCACGGCTTTGCAACTTTATAAAATATAATAAGAATTCTTCAAATCAATAATTGAAAGCATCTGCTGAGATTTGTACAGTTTCTCAAAAGGGAGCCCTCTCTGCATTTGTATTCATTACGCTCAAGTTCCTTCTGGTATCAGCAATTACCACTACAACTGTTGTGCTTGTGACGAGCTATGCAATACAGTCAAGCTTTCTAAATAAATAGTTCCAGGCATAGCTGCAGTATGGTTTCCTGCAAAGAGACATTGAAATGAAGCCACTAACAAACAACTACGCACTCAAGCAAGCTACTGAATATTCCATTCTCAAGAAATATTGTGAGTTTCAAAATAGTTTACCATAAGCAGCAGAAATTCTCACGAACAAAAGCTTGGATTTCACCTGCTATTCATTTAAGATTCCGGTGAAGACGTTTAAATTGGTTGCATCACGAAAATTGCATTTGGAATATCTAAATTTAAACAAGAGCACTTGCAATCGGATTCCAAATGCTTCCTTTCATCACAAAATAGCAGAAAAAACACCAACAAATTTAATTTAATCAATTTGAAAAAGAAGAAGTGACGAAAATACACAAGTATTTGTGCTCATTCAAATTTTTCGAAACTACATTTGAATTTTTCAAATAGAATTTTCGAAGCTTTTGCTTTGCTCGTGTTGCGTTATGTGGGGAACGCCTCCTCCTAGGCACTCATGAAGTCAGGCAGGACCCACACTTCACCCTTGCGCCGAAAACAGTTCAGAAAATTGCAAAATAGTAAAGGACAAAATTCAACAAAACAACCACAGGCCCTTTTAAGGGTCACTAAGTTTCCGAAGAGCAAACGAAAACGGTAAAGAACTCTTCAAGTTGATTCGTCTTACGTTTATAAAAACAACAAAGATGCCGCTGTTAGAATCAAATTAGAAATCCTAAATTGTTAGAATTTGTATTTATTCTACATTTGTGATTAATGTTGACAGTTGACACCGTAAAATCAATCTTAAAATGCAAGCAAAGAAAACCTAACCACAGCAACTTGTTGGACTGTCACACACACAGACTGGCCCTAATGCTGTACAAGCCACTGCACAGACCAGAGATGTCAGGAAGGAGTTGTGTAGTTAAAATTACAATCGATATTATGAATTGAAGCTTCATAAATTACATTAGTAGTAGAGTAATTAGATTATCAATAAAAATATGTTGCATTACAGTAAGAAAAGTTGTACGAGACAAACTAAAACTTTCAAATTTGAAACAAAGCGTCGGGCATGAGCGTATGAACCGTTTGTCCAATTTGGTGGCATGAATGCTCGCGAAATAATTTGCACGATAAAGAGCAGAGGCGGTTGAGAAGTCGTTGGCAAATTTTAGGAAAATTCTAATCATCGCAATAGTACCGAAGCAAAGGAACAGCAAACTAGCCCGGAAACCGAAAAGTTGATCTTCGCCTCTGATGGCTACGTAGAAAGCTCCAATCAAGATTAAACTTAAAATAATTAAAAATCCAGGGACAACTAAAGTCATAAAACTCAGGGAGCGGTAGTGGAAATACTGAATACTTCTGAACATGAGCTGGATGTCCGATTTTCGGAGGTTCAAGAAATTCCTGCTTATGACTGATTTGGCTCTGTAAACATTTAAATACAATTCTTAAGTCTCATTTTGAGAATTTTGCAGGAAAGACGCAATAAAAAAATTCATTTACATTCGTACAATGCGAAACACAAAAGAAACGTTATGGCCTTTTTGCCGCCGCTTACTTACATGACTGACATCCATTTTTCCAAAAAATTGAGGTGAATCATAGTGAGAGATGTCATCAAAACACTCAGCTGGATAACTGTGCCTGCCCAGAGCGTAATACCAAGACTTGAGAAAATATTGCCAATTGTCGAGCCAACATTGAAAATTTTGAAGACTGGTACACTCTGAACCGAGAGAAAACCTGCGGGAAATGTTCCGCCAATCACGTAATAAGCAGACATTTCCAACAATTTGAGATGAAACTCGATTCCATCCTTTGCATTTGGATCCATTTTGTAAACCGACACTAGAAAAAAACAACAAATCGAAGAAAAGCGCACGTGGGGTAGTACGAAGTAATGTAGTGTCCATATCGGAACCGAACCGGAGCGGAAGGAAAAATTTTCATTACTGTATTTCGGAAGAGAAATCGGATCGGAACGGAATGGTTTCCGAAATTCTGTTCCGAATACATCGGAACGGAACCGGAAAGGTAGATTTTAGTTCCGTTCCGATAGGGACACTGTACAAAGTAGCTACTGTCTTTCGAAATATTTCTACTCGATGTGAAATAGTGCACTTTTGGTGTTTTAGTACAGAACTAGCAGGTTCGGCACCGCTTCGCGGTACCTCATCTGCTTCTGCTGTAATTCACTTTCCTATATGTCCAAATCCAAAAACTCATTTTGTGTAATTTTTCGGCGAGGTCACCGGTGACCAAAGCGCTTGACCTTATCATTTTAATCCGGCCTGCGCTGCGCCGGAGGCTGAGATTTCCGAAAATGTTTATTTCAACAAAATCGGTTGAGTAGTTTTGCAGGAAATAGCTTCTGCGCAATGGTGACCTCTGGCGATGACAAAACTTTGACCTCAAATTTATATGGTCAGCTTGATATATTCCTTCATTGTGGTCATGTCTAAGCAAAAAAAAACTATTCTTTTTAATATTTTTGGGAAAGGTCACGGATGACCTCCAGTGTTGACCTAATCTCAGGTGTAAAAGTAAGGTAGGTAGGTGTTCAAGAACGCGTCCGATCAATGACCCAAGAATTTAAATTTCCAAATCTGTTTATTTCAACAAAATCGGTTGTGTAGTGTGGGACGAGATACTGTACAGATGCAGAAATCTAGCTCATTAGTATATATAGGATGTTTAAGAACTTTGAAATGAAAATAACCTCCAAATTTTGAAAACTGATAAGTGCGAAGCTTACCGAATTTGCTGTTCAACCCCATCATTGAATTCAGGTGGTCAACATGATTTTCACCAAACCAATGGTAATGGATGTGGGAGCCCAAATGAGCTAGATGAGTAACTGTGAACAGGAGCATGGTGATTGTGTTAGATAACTCGAACTCCATGGAATTGAAATTAACGAGACAAACTGCATAGCAAGCCAAAATTATGCAAAATTGAAAGATTGTGGTGGCTCTGTAGCGCAAATACTCCCTCCTGGTTTTGGCAGAGCTGGACAACAATTCAAATCGGTTGCTATTTGGATTCCATTTCCAAGAACAGATTTGCAGCTGGTTTCCCAATTTGGTGACTTTCTTTACAAATTTGATGGAATTGTTTGAAAGCATTTTTTTCAACTTTTGGCCAGTCTTAGATTTGAACTGATCGATGTTGAAACAAAATAAAGTCTGGCCTGGCCTGGCTACGAAGTTTCCTTCAAAACTGCCTTTGTTATTAGAGCGAAGTCCAATTATTTTTAGTGCAGGAAAATTAATTATTCATAAGACCCGATTTTGTCTTTCCGACTTGTTAGAAAGGTTTAAATAATTCAGTGAGCGATATCTTCGTCATATTTCCGGACATTCTTGTATCGTGCGATGTTTTCACCATGCAAATTATTAACAGAGTAAGGCATATGTACATGATAACATCTTTGTTTAATAAATTATTAAAATGATCTAACCAATTTAATTCCAATTTTTACCAGATCTAATCATTCTGAACCAAGATAACCGCGACCCAGAATTTTTGACGAAGAGTTTTTGGCTGGCAAAGTTTGATAAGAATTTCTCGAATCTTAGCAGACTCAAATTCTGCGTCATCTGCGGTTTATAACCTCAATAAACTACTGGTTTCTCGCCTACCACGGTGGTTTCAACTCAAATTTTGGTTTAATTTCATGTAGTTATCGCCGTAATAAAGTCTCGATTTTATCAACGACACTTCAGTTATTAGCAGAATATTTTGGTGAGCTAGAAATTTTCCACCGCATTCGTTTGGACTGTGTGTATTAATAGTTTACCATCTAAGCACATGACATTATTTTCTCCAGAATCGCGCTGATAATTGTATCAACTAAATCCAAAATGCAAGCCAAAATCCGTCTACATTTTAAAGCACGAAAGTTGCTAATAGTAGTGGGAAATCTTTGCAAAAGTCAGTATTTGCAGATGCAATTGCGCCAAGTTTGATAACTTGCTGTATGTTTGTGCCGAATTTTAAAAATCCTTCTGGAAATAACAGCCTAGAAGCTTCCTTTCTATAAAAACAAAAGTACAAGTTTGTAGTTTGAACAAGTAGATTTAATTCAGTCAATTAAAAAATTAACAAAATAAAGAATCGACAAAAATAAAGATTGTAGTTACTCTCGTTCTCATCACATTTTTTCAAACTCCATTTGATGTCTTCTCTCAAAAAGTCCTTTTCCCACACGCAACTTCGTACCACATTTTGAAATCACCCATGAACTAAAAATGGACAAAACAAATTGGGTCAAATTCAATCAACGCTCCACTTCCTCAAACTGAGCAAATTTACATGAATTAATTATTTCAAATTTCTCACCGAATAAAACGGATGTTGGAAAGTTGCTGGTTTATTCTTCTCAAAGAAAAAGTGTCCAAACCAAGCAAATCCATAGCCTTGGACGAGGGCGAGTGGAATCAGGTACCAATTTGCAGTAAAAACTGCCAAAGCCCAGAGAATGATTGCATTTGTGGTGGCAATTAAATGAAGTCTTCGATTGACCTGATTGCAATGTTCTCCCAGGTAAAATGGGTAAAATTCATCAAAAGTTTTGTAGCCGGCTGGATTGTAAGATCTCCTCGAGTAATTATGGTTCGCAAGAGCTGCGTCACGTTTCTTTGGAGCCATCCCAAAAATCCGAATCACAATTTCACAACTCACAACACGACAATTTGCTGATTGAATTTACGAAAAATTGCGATAGTCGAAGGTCAGTTTTCAATTCAGAGTCAGACTGCTGCTGTCAGAGTCCCGATATTTATTGCAACTGCACTGCACTGCGACTGCAACTCCAAAACAGGCTGTTAAATGTTGAGCACGTGGAACATCTGCCTGACTGGGACAAAATGAGTTGGCCAAATTACTTGACTTTGGTTTAAATTAAATGCTAAAAATGATTGCATCAACTTTTAATTTAATTCTGCACTCTTATCTAACTCCTCTGCATAAAATTTGTACTTTGGACACGTAAACACTTTTTTGTTTTTCTTGCGGCAACCGGTCTAGCCATAGCCCCTATGTAAGCATAGCAAAGCCAAAGCAAAAAAGTTGTAACAACTTTCCCACAAATGAGAATTCAATTCAAGGCTGTTCTACATCTACTCCGAAGTTGTAATTTTGTAATGTAGTCCGTAGGCTAAGTAAAAAGGGGTAAACTTAATAATATTGCAGGGCAGATTCAGTCCATAGAGAATCATATACAAGTACATTTTTGCAGCTGGACAAATAGAGGTTCAATTAGTCAAAACTCCAAAGTCTGATTGAAATGAAAACAAACTGTGTAAAAAAATTGCAAACTAATATGCTGATGGACTTTGATCGTAGTGTGGATATCGTAGTGTGTTTGCATTGCAATGCTTTATTTTCCTTTGGCTGGATCCCAATGAAATTAACGAACCTTTCGAATGAAGCAGATTTCAAATCAGTTTCTTACAAATCCGCCTGTAGAATTTTCTTTGGAGCAAATTTACAAATGTTCCTAGCAAAGTTATTTCGGATGAAGCAAATTAGAAAAGAAGACCTACTTTTGCAATCAACACAGTGCCCTATGGAGAGAAATCTGGCCAAAATTTTATAGTTACAGACTTTGCAGCATTCCAAATTGGTCGAGCTTGGAAAAAAAAGTACAACAGCTCGTTGATCTGCGAGCAGATTTCAGATTTGACCAAATCCGCTTTATTGATTTTCTACTATAAAATTTGCTTTGAGGGGAATTGAAATAATTGCCCTATTCGAAGGGTCCTTTATAACTAAAATTAAATCATTTTGGAGGAGATGATTGCCATGCAAAGTTAAAGATTACCAAATTTCAGTTGCTCTTTCAATCACAACCAATGCATTGGCAATACACACAAACACATTAAAATCTTGACTTCCGTGAAGATTCAGAGTCGAAAATTGGGACTTAAGAACATTGAAGCAAACTTTCTAACTTAATACTGGTTAAAATTGTACTAGAATTTGGTATTCTGTGCAAAATTTAATAATTAATACAAGCAAGTATCGACAAAAATACAAAGATTAGTTACTCGCAATTTTATCACAATTTTGCAAACTCCATTGACTCCATTCTCTGTTTGATTTCTTCTCTCAAAAAGTCCTTCGCCCACTCACAACTTCGTACCACATTTTGAAGTCACCCATCAACTAAAAATAAACAAAATGAATTAGGCATCAATTAACGTTATATTCGCTTGCCTCAAGCTCACTAAATTTTAAAAAAAATTGCATCAAATTTCTCACCGAATAAAATGGGTGTTTTAAAGTAGCTGGTTTATTCTTCTCAAATACAAAATGTCCAAACCATGCAAATCCGTAGCCTTGGAGGAAAGCGAGTAAAATCAAATAGTAATTTCCAGTGAAAACGGCCAAAGCCCAAAGAATGACTGCATTCGTTGTGGAAATTAAATGAAGTCTTCGATTGGTCTGATTGCAATGTTCTGACAGGTAAAATGGGTAAAACTCATCAAAAGTTTTGTAGCCGGCCGAGTTGTAAGATCTCCTCGAATAATTATGGTTAGCTAAAGTTTCGTCGCGTTTCTTTGGAGCCATCGCAATCACAAATTCACACGACGACAATTTGCTGACTGAATTTGACAAAAAAAAGTCGGATAGTCGATGCTCAGAAATTATTCAGTACAGACTGCTGTGCTCTCAGTGCACCGATATTTATTCCAAAATGTGCAACTGTAAAATGTTGAGATCGTGAAGTGACGTGATGAAATCAGTTTGACTGGAACAAAATGAGTTGGTCAACTACTTGACTTTGATTTAAATTAAATGCTAAAAATGATTGCTTTTACTTTTAATTCGACTTTGTACTTTTATCTGACTCCTCTGTCACAAAATTGTACTTTGGCCACGTAAATCACCACTTTTTTCAAGTCGCATTGGTGCAACCTGTCATAGCTTACTTCAAAACATAACAAAGCAAAAAGTTGTTGTGCATTCAATGATGGCTTTCCCTCAAATGAAAATTCAATTCAAAGTTGTCCGTTGTTTTGGCAGAGCAAATGCCAAAGGGGTAAGCTTAATATTGCAGGCTCAATGCATTCGTAGAGATAAAGTGAAACACGAGTTAGTAGATTTTTGCAGCTGGACAGCTAGACCCTCAATAAATCTAAACTCCAAAGTTTGATTGAAATGAAAACTAGCTACACATGCAAAATTACAAAATAAAATAATGAGGAACTTTGATCGGACTAATTCATGGAATTTAATATGCTTTGTTCTCTTTAACACTTGATTTGACCCAAGTGACGAGCTTGGTTGCTTAAAGTACAGCTGGCTGGAACCCTACTACTTGCAAAATTTTCACCTGCGCAAATTTAATCAAAATCAGATAATTGTGGCTTGAGAACATTGAAGCAAACTCACTAGCTTAAGACTGGTTAAAATTGTACTAGAATTTGGTATTCTTTGCAAAATTGGTGGAACCTGGAAATACCGCATGCAAGTTCAGAAAGTTCAGATCAGCATTGGGTACAAATTTTTGCGATACAGACCTCTCTCTCTCTCTATATTTTGTGCATGTGTGTGTTTTAGCTACAGCTACAACAAAGTTTAAAATAATACATATTCATTGTGTTCTAGTAATCCGTAATAAGTTCTACTTCTAATCGGCCAACTACAATTTTCATTGCAGCAATATAGTCAAGCTCCTTTAATAAAATTCAGCATGAGCACTTTTTGTAAATTGCGATATTTATTTGCTTAGAGTTATGTAAACTTTGTCTTAATTTTCAATTGGTCCATTCCATCCTCCGAATTTGTTTACGAGCAAGTACGTACGTGATGAAAAATAGACGATTCCTCTCATCGCATCGCATCGTGTTTATTGAAGTAGTCGTCAAATGTCGACGAGTGAAACCCCTTGTCGACGTACTAACTACAAATGGCAAGCCTTGCTTGCCTACTTGCTTGCTTTTGCAACATTCAAAAATACATTCAACTCGATTCAATTCTAAAACTCTCAGGCCATCATCAAGCTTACGAGAGCGCGAGCAGTGCGGTGTCTAAAAATATTGTGAAATTGGTGATCCTGTGCCAATTTTTGGCAAAATAAAAAAACAAAGACACACACACAGCTTCAACTTCATTCCAAATTTCCCATCTGTTTAGCATTTTGAGTTGATCCGAAAGTTCCAATGTAAAATGTAATCGACCATCGTAACATTTCCTGGCATCAGATTATATAAAAAAATCGAACTTCTTCATGCATATTTCTTGCAAGAGTTTGCCTTTGCTTATGCTCGGTTATCAACTTTGCGAATCGCTTTGTGGCTCTTTACTAAATAAAATATGTATAAGCCTCTTCGTTCCGTGAGTGAGTCACGCTCACGTCCAATCCAGAGCCAGAGTCGAGTCCTGGCAAACCTGGCATTGTCAGTTTATTTTATCAATTTCGCAAATATTATTGTTGTGCAAGAAAAAATGAAGTTGAGGCTGAAACCGAAGCCGAAGCCTTTGCAAATTTTAACCAGTCAGCAGATTTGTTATGACATGGACATCCGTCCGCCCAAAACCTGAGAACTTGCATGTTAGACGAATATCGGCTTTTCATTTTTGATGAGGGAAAAGATTAGCAAGCAAGCAGGCAAAGCAAACAAAAACCGAATCGGTGGATCGAACGAGATTGACAAGGAAGGACTTTAACGAGCTGAAGTTCTGAAAATTTTGTACCAATTTTGTTGTCAAATTATTTCGAATGTTCAACGTACGCTGCATGTACTCTGACAAGTTTTGCAAAATAAATTAGAATTCTTAGGAGCTATAGCCATTTGGGAGTTTTAATCTACGACAAGACATGGCACGAAGATGGCGACAATCCCTTGTCAGAAGTCACAAGCCTTATCTAAATATCAAATGATCAACTCAATTTGGATGTCACATTGCAAAATGTGACATTGCGAGTTCCCAAAAAGCTAAAGCAAGAGACTTTAAGGTTTCATAAAATTCTCAGATGTGCAAATCCAATAAACCAAATTCAAAGTTCAGGGTGACCTCCACGTTCACAATGGAACTTAATTACTTGCGCAATGTTGCAAGTGATGCCCAGTTCGGAAATCGGAAGCTCAGCTCAGCTCAGCCGCAAAAACTGCAAATGAACTAATGTCATTTTTGCATGACTTTCATTATGTAACAAAAATGAACATAATGACCCGGAAACAACCCGAAATCCTCATATGCTAATTCAACATGCAAAATGTCACATGGCTGGCGGAATCGGCAAGAGCTTGACTGACTCTTTGACATGGCATGGGCCGTGTTGGAATTTGGCCAAAATCGATTAAATGTGAAGGTTAAAAAAGGACAAAGTTCTACCCGACCCGGCCCGGCCTTCCTTTTCGCCGTGTGCGTCAATGCTATCATTATGCCGTGCTAAAGCTCCCGGACTCTCCAAAACTTCGGGTGTTTTTGGCATATCTACAAAAAACTAAAGTGAGCAAAATTCTAGCAGTAGCAGAAGCAGCAGGAGGAGTAGCAGTACTTGCGGATTGTATAATATTTCGCGCATTCTCTCCAAACTCCACTCTGCATGCACTCCGACTCTAAAGAATCGGATCAATGAAGAAGCCAAGACTGGGCAGGGCAGGGCAGGCAGGGCACAGTATCGACAACCGAAAGTCGAAAACCCGTGCCTCGGAGTTTCGTCAAAAGAGTTGAAAATTCGAGAGCAAGCCATTCGTTCGTCTCAATCTTTTTGCTGCTGCTACGTGCTCCTAGCTCCTCTGTCTTGTAAAGAAGAATTTGCCAATTACTATTCTTAGATACTTTTGGCGAGCTCTTTGGAAAAATTTTACCCGGGCTAGGGCTGAGGGGACAGGATTTGAGAATATTTTCGTGAGCCACGAACGACTACTGCCCAACTATCACTGCCAAAAAGCACCCAACAGTTACTTAAATACAATTTACTTTTTATCCAACAAATTCACTCTTTGTCTTCAAGTCGACAAGGGCAAGTTGCGTTCTCTGCTCACATTTCCTCAGAGTAAGGAACAACAATTTTTTGCTTGAAGAAAATTTTAGGGAGAATTTTTTTTTACTTTTTTGAAACTTTTCTTTTTTATTCGTTTTTTTTCCTTCAGATTTTTGAAAAGTTGAAAAAAAATGGAAAGTTTGGATTTTTAGTAGTAAATGAGAAAAACAGCCGTGATAATAATTTTTAACTACATCCTGGTCTTTAAATTTAATCACTTAGAAATCTACTCAACTCAATTCAAAATGGTTGACGCTGCTGTTGCTGAGAAATTAGATGCTGGGTTCAAGAAATTGCAGTCTGCCACCGACTGCAAGTCTTTGTTGAAAAAATACTTGTCTCCGGAAATTTTTGATAAACTGAAGGGCTTGAAAACTGGATTCAACTCAAGTCTTTTGGATGTCATTCAATCTGGTAAGCAATGCAATGCAATGAATGCAGACGAGAACCAGACCCCGAAATTTTTAGCTGAAGAAATACAGTCTAGCCAAACCTAGCTCCAATATCAGGCAGGGCAGACTGAGACGAAAATTTTCAGACTGCTGTTTTCCTCTCTGCTTTCTCCTTGGAGAAAGCAGGTGAAAGCACCACAGTTGTGCATTGTGCTCGCTTGATTCCAGAAAATCAAGTTCCCAAAAGAATTTTTCTTAACTTTTTTTGAGACTCTTGCTTAAAAATGCAAAGCTATTTCCAGAAAATTTTATTGGAGTCCATTACATTTTTTCGGTCCAATAATTATTGAAGTTCCAACCAATTAAAACCCAAAAACTTGAAAGGCAAATGTCAGCTGAAATTGTTGGATTTGCTGATATTTGTTCGTTCCTTTTTATTGCAAATTCGAGCTAAAGTCCTACTATCCTGATAATTAGCCAGCGAATCATTTAACTATTTTTTTAAAATTGCTCCTCTTTGCAGGTGTTGAGAACTTGGACTCTGGCGTCGGCATCTATGCCCCTGACGCTGAGTCCTACGCACTCTTCGCTGATCTGTTCGACCCCATCATTGAAGACTACCATGCAGGGTTCAAGAAGACCGACAATCACCCAGCTCGTGACTTTGGAGATGGCAATGCTTTCGTGAACGTTGACCCTGAGGGCACGTACGTCATCTCAACTAGAGTTCGTTGCGGGCGCAGCTTGGAAGGCTACCCCTTCAACCCATGTCTCACTGAGGCTCAGTACAAGGAGATGGAGGGCAAGGTCAGCTCGGCCTTGACAGGGCTCAGCGGTGAGCTCAAGGGCACCTACTACCCGCTCACGGGCATGACAAAGGACGTTCAACAAAAACTCATTGACGACCACTTTCTCTTCAAGGAGGGAGATCGCTTCTTGCAGGTATGAAACTCAAAATGTGGGCAAAGTTTCGGGAAATATTTCATTTTTGGTGTAAAATACTCCAAATAAAGTGTTTTGCAGTGAAATATTTCATTTTTTGGTGTAAAATATTCAAAAAAAGTATTTTGGAGTGAAATACTTCACTTTTTTGTGTAAAATACTAGAAGTATTTTGCAGTGAAATATTTCACCAACTATAGAAGAGAAGTACAAAATAATGCAACATGTCGAGAAACTTTACAATTCGGCTATCGGGTCACCTTTAGCCAGGAATTCGAGCGACAATTTTTTTGGATGCCGACCAAAGCCCTTGACTTTGACTTGACTCAAACCAAGGCCGTAATTGCCGTCTTGACAAGATTAGAAAGAATTCACGGTCGACTCTTGGCCTGGCCTGGCTTTTTGGCCTCAAGCCCTCACTTGAATTTTAATGTCTATTGTTCTATTTTTAGGCCGCCAACGCTTGCCGATACTGGCCCACTGGACGTGGAATCTACCACAACGACAACAAAACTTTCTTGGTCTGGGTCAATGAGGAAGATCATTTACGTATTATTTCTATGCAAATGGGTGGTGATTTGGGAGCTGTTTTCCGACGACTCACAGCCGGTAAGACCAATAAATTGTTTCGAAATTTCGACTAAGCCGTCGAAATTTGTTGAAATTTGCAGCAATTGGCTAATTTCAAATTCATTCATGTCCTCCAGGTGTCAACGAAATCGAAAAGGTCAACAAGTTCAGTCGCTCAGACAGATTCGGATTTTTGACTTTCTGCCCAACCAACTTGGGAACTACAATTCGTGCTTCAGTTCATATTCAACTTCCCAAATTGGCTGCAAACCTTGCCAAGTTGGAAGAAGTTGCTGCTAAGTACTCACTCCAGGTACGACAACAATGATCGAAATTTCGATTGTTGTCAATAATTGTTGCAATTTCGATAATGACTGAAATGTTGGTGTTCATTCTTCAATAGGTCCGAGGTACCCGAGGTGAGCACACTGAGGCTGAAGGTGGTATCTACGATATTTCCAATAAACGTCGTCTTGGGCTCACTGAATTCCAAGCCGTCAAGGAAATGCAAGATGGAATCTTGGAGCTCATCAAGATTGAGAAATCCATGTAAATTTTATCTCCACCCAGAGTCACCAACATTTTACTCCAACAATCAGAAAAATTTCCAACAAATTTCCTCAATTAGCTAACATAAAAAGATAAAATATAACTAATGTGGATCATATGAAATTCAACGTGATATTACAAAAAGTATTCGTCATTTCTTCCCAACTATCCAATCCAATCGAACAAAAAACTAAGTCGAAAATTAGACAACACTTAACTCTTTTTTTGGTACGAAAAAATGGACAACAATCAACAAATGAATATTGAATCGAAATCAGTCGGGACGGGAGTCTTACTACTAATTCGTCGAAAAAATTGAAGAAATTTAAATTTTTAGACACTTAAAAAAACTTAGGCATCTATAGTTCTCAAATCGCTTCGCTGCAGCTACATATTAATTACATAGTCAACTGAAAAGGAAAAGCGCACTTTTGCCCAGATCCCATCTTGTTTGCGTTGAAATGGAAGCAGGAGTTGAATTTCTTCTTAAAAAACGGGGAGCCCTTCAGAAATTTCACAAGAATACCAAACCGGAAGTCGAGCCGGAAACCGGAAGTCAGATGTCAGGCGGGTTTCAGAATTTGCAACGAATTTTACCTCAGGATTATCGCTCAAATCTCGCGATCAGTTCAGCTCGGTTCAACGAATCGGCTTTCACTTTCCTAAGAAGTCGACTCGATACGGCCGGACGAAGTCAGAACTTTATTGCGATGCGATACGATGACAATCAAAACATTCCAACAATTTACGCGAGAATAAGCTGCTGAGCCATGAGCACACCTCCTGAAAATTAGCTGACGACGACCTGCCTTGACCTCACCTGACCATCCAAACATAGTCAACAATTAAAATTCTCTGAAGGTGACCTCATCCCGGACATAATCCGGCTTCTGATTTGATCATTGAGTATTTCATTTTGATTCAGAAATAAAATATTATATGAATTTGTCAAGGCCGAAAAAAAAAGTGGAATCTGTTGCTGACACATTTTATTTAATTTGCACGATGCAATTTAGCAACAATAAAATTTGGCAATGATCGGATCGAGGTCAACAATGCTGTCGGAAGGGATTCCGAGTGTCGTTGTTCAGATTGCCTTCAGGCAGACCAATATCTGGATACTCGCCTTACTTTGGCAAAGTTCATCTAGAAAATCTAGATCCGCCTCCGGAGTCTGCGGCTGTTGCCTTATTTGCAATTGTTGAAGAGGAAAAATTCGGTCCAAGACAGACGCCTTTAGAATGCTGGTACTGTCTTTTCCGCTAGAGCATCCCTGACTAACTGTAGTGACTCGATTGGCCACAAATTTTTCCATCCATACTTTTTTCTTTCTGAAAAATTACAAATGACAACTTTTAGCCTGATTTCACAGCACTCTGCATGAAATTTGGGTAACCCTGTCCGCTTTCGCTCGCTCAAAAGAATTTTACCTTTGCAGAGTAGAAACGCGAGCCAGCAGCTCTTGGTTCTGATCCACGAAGCTCTGATTCTCGGCTTGTCTCATATCCAAATCATCTTTGGCTTCCTCATACTTCTCTCTTAGTTCATTTAAATCATCCCTGCCAAAATAAAATTACTTTTAAACCAATTTTTGACAAGAAACTTAACTTTTTTAAACATGTAATCCAAAGTGATTGTATGATAATCATAAATGCTGTGCTTGCATCAATGTCCCGTGAATCTGATTCAAGGTTAAGCACCCATCGCATCGGTCATTTGCTTGATTCCGGTTTCGTCCATTTCCAGTTCCACTTGTCAGGCTCCGAGCTCCACTTCCATTGCTGTCGTTTTGGTTAGAATCTGACACCGCTGCGGCTCCGGTGGTTGGGAAAAGTCTCCTTATTTGACTCACTGCTGCGCAGTTCACGCGACATGTTGGACACGGAAAATCCCTGCAAAATAAATAAAATGAATTCAAAGCAAGCAGCAAAGGAAAGTGATCACTGCAAGGAAGGATCAATCATTTGAGGAGGTGACTGAATGTCGAATCGGCTTACGTTTTGCCCCCGAACCATCGTTGAATACATTGGTGATGGAAAATGTGTCCGCAAGGCAGAGCAACAACAGAGCTTCGGGATTGTGGGGAATTCTCGAAAAAAGTCGAATTGTCAAAGAGCGTCAAGGTGTTTCCCAAGGGCACCTGCCACCTGCTCGGAACGCCATAACTGCCAAAGTAAGAAGACCCGAGCACTGGCGAAGTGTCAGAAACTGGAGTAGGACTCAAAACTGAAGAAGGTCCAGAAACCGGCGGCGTCCCACGAAAACGAAATACGCCAACCAACCCTTGTGAACTTCCGGGAGCTTGCAAAGGTGCACCAGCGCCAAATGACGACACAAAGCTAACGCTTCCCCATCCGATAAACTGGTTAACAGGGTTTGTCGTGTTTAACCCGCCAAACACCGTCTGCGTGGGGGTGGATGTGTTTCGGGAAAAGTCGTTATACTCCGGAGGCGTTTCCAAAGAATCATTACAAATGACGCAGTCATATCCCATTTTAAAAACGCTTTCGAAATTTTTAAATCAGTACTAATTATTAATGTGGTTATCTTTTAATTAGGAACACTTTGGAAGCCCTTTTAATTCTATTTATCAAAATATTGCGTGTTCAAGAAGAAGCTCTAACAAGTAAGCAAGAACAAGCACTTAAGTCAACGGGCCGTGGGGTTTGCAAGTCAAGCCACTCTGAAGAATCTGGGTCTTATTGAAAACCAAATCCAAATTCCGTGAGCTCAAATTCAAAGCCAATATTGAGGAAGTCCAACAAATTTTGAGTCAAATTGTGAATTTTGTAAGTAACTTGGAAATTGCGAGCTCTCACTTTTGTGTGGAAATATCAATTTGAGCGAAACGGACAAGAGAAATATTTTACGATATTTCTAAGATTAAGACAATTTGCACTTTTTAGAGATCCGCGACATCACAGCAACATCACAATCGTTTTTTAGATTTTGAATCATGATCAAAGTTTTATTTACAATTGAATTAAATTTCGAAATGCGTTTGCATGGAGAAACAGCGTAATAGGGATAAAAAAAAATATCGCAAATTTTCAAATTTACTGATTGGCATTTATTCAATTCTACTAATCTAACTTTGCGAGTTGGCATTTATAGAGAGGAATTCATATTTAAAAGTCTGCGCAGTCATCATACTCGAACCCATCCAGCCTAGCAAAATCAGAAACGTTGTCCAACACTTGGTCCACTTCCACTTGGTCACTGCAACCTTTCTTGGAATCCTTTTGGTCATTGTTTTGAGCCAACGATTCTTCGGATAATTTTCGTTTCACCTCCTCACCCTCAACAGACTTGTTTTGATCTGATGATGAGTCCCGTGGCTGCCGCAAGGAAATCCTATCAAAGATCGCCTTGAAGATGCTGTCAGCCACTTCAGAGCAAGGCTGACTATTAGCCGATGTGTCTTCCCCCAAATTGGCGGTCAAGGCATTTCTCTCTCTGAAAAATTATTAATTGAATGTAAATTTTTAGCATATTTCACTGCAATCTGCACTGCAATGCACTGAGCACTTGCCGAAAATTTTCTGCAAATTAAGTCTAGTGCGGAAAAATCTCCAAAGAATTGCCACTGTATTAATAATATGGTGCACTTTTACCGGTTCACTTCCCCAGCAGCCGGCAAATGTTGACTGTAGATTGGGAAATCCGTGAATTCTACTATTTTTGGCTGAGACTCCTCCGGTTTGGGCGTATCAGCGCTGATAGTATTACCATCACCTGAATTCTTTTCATTCCTGGAAATTTACTCGAAATTAGTTGATTTGATGATTAACTCAAAATTATGATAATTTCGACGAATTAATTTGACCTTATTACTTTGTCAAGGTGTCGTTGCTCTCCTTGAGCTTTTGAATCTCTTCTTCGAGTTTTTTATTAGCTTCAGCGTAGCTCTCGACTTGAGCCTCTTTGATGTCTGAGCTTTGAACAGCATTCCAATATTTGTCTTGGAGCTCAGCATAGTCCTTTCTGTGAAATTGAGTCAAAGTCAAATGAACATTGAAAATTAGTCCAAATTTGAAGACATTTTTGCAATTTGTTGTTTAGGGAATTACATCAAAGTTTCGTGGATTTCCTTGGTCTCTTTCCAGGAGAGACCATCTAGGCTTCCGGTGTCTTCGTTTGTCAAGGTTCGAGAAATATTTCCACCATTTTCAGCCACCGTTGGAAACACGTGCTGGATCTTTCCATTTTGACAACTTCTTCGACAAGCTGGACACGTCAAGTCACTTCGAAATTAAGCAAAAGTTAATATTATAAAAATGACAAGTTTGTCGTTAACGAAAACCTGGAAAAAACTGTCAGAAAGTGTAAACTTTGTACAACTTACTGTTTTCCCTGAAACCAAGTTACGAGGCAATCATTATGAAAAATATGTCCGCAAGGGGTCACTACAATTTCAGGGGTTGCTGTTGCTGCTTCGTTCTGATCGGACTTTGGGCAAGGGCCGTCATAGGTCGGCGGGGCTGATTCCAAGGACTCGTTACATATGGCACATTCATAAACCATTCTTGATTAGGACTTGAGGCTGGCTGGCTGGCTGACTACGATATTTGCTCTTTAATATTGTTTTTAACTGTTCCTATTATCTAATATTTAATAACTTAAAAGATTGCCAATATTTGGTAGGATGTAGGACTAATTATGGCTTTGATTTGTCTGATATTTTTATAACCAGCTAGCTGTTTTGCTTGGAGATCCAGTGAATTCAAATTGTCATGGGAATTTTGTTCAGAAAAAGCGTAAAAATGTTAAAATCCAAAATAAAATTTATAATTAAAAAATTGCTAAAGCTTCATTGAGGCCTGACTACACTTCACCCCTTTGGTAAGCTCACACACTCCGTTAAGGAGAGGTAGTCGCGTTGTTGGCAACGAGTGGTCAGCGAATTTAGCATTATTTGCATTTCTTCACTAGAAAACCAGTACCAACTCAAAGCAAAAATTGTAATCGTAATTGCTTAACTCCAGCTTCAATGAACAATGAAATAATTTCATGCGCTTTGGACGATTTTGTTGGAAACGTTTTGCTCGATTTCATTATACAGAAGTCTCCACGCACTAAAATTGTAAAATTGAATCTGGTCCTAAAAACTTTCCACACATTACGCATTCTTAAATAATTTCATTATTGTGGGAGATGAGAATTTGTGATATTGCGACAAAAACCGATAGCAAATTAAAAAATGAAGTCAAATTCTTGAGATTGCTGGAAAGAATGAATTTTTGCGTCACTCTCCAAAATTAACGCATGTTAGGCAAGGCACAAAATTGTTCTGTTCATTTTGAATTTGTGAAATTTTTATTAACAACATGATCATTGAATTTCGAAATGTCTTTTAAATTTGAACGAAAAATAGTAGAAAGCGATTGACTTTCGTCATCTCGGTTTTCTCAATATATAAGAATATCTCAATTTTTAGAGTTGACTTGGCAGGGCACTGTAGAGGACAGGGGAGGGTGCATTGCATTATGATTAGTGTTGTCATCATACTCAATCGAACTTATCGAACCCATCCAGGTCTTGGTCAACATCCTGATCTTCGTCGTCACCTCGAAGTCTCTTGGGCACTTCTTGGTCACTACTATGCTCCAAAGATTCTTCGGACAATTTTCGTTTCGACTGCTCAAAAGACTGCTCCGGATAGTGAATTGAATGTTCACCGCCTAAAGTATTTCCATTCCTACAAACCAAAACCGCCAAGTACACCCAAAATTGTATAACTAGTTACTCAAAATTTTGAGAGTAAGCTGATAAACGTTTTGCTTTACTTTGTCAATATATCGATGCTCTCCTTAAGCTTTTGATTCTCTTCTTGGAGTTTTTTATTCGCTTCGGCATAGCTCTCCATTTGAGCCTGTTTAATGTCTGCGCTTTGAGCAGAGTTCCAATATTTGTCCTCGAGCTCAGAATAGTCGTTTCTGTGATCGAAATTAAGCCAGAAATATTTTGAAATCTGAATTTGAAAATTGTTACACGAACAATTCGCCAAATTACATTAAAGTTTCGTGGATTTTTTTGAGCTCATTGTAGTCGAGACCCTCTTGGTTGTCTGAAGTTTGAAAGCTGCTTTCCGTTTCCGGGATATTTTCGACATTTTCAGTAGCCATTATTGGAAAAACTTGTTGGGTCTTTCCTTTGCATAGCGATCGACAAAATGGGCACGTCAAAATCCTTCAATTTTTTTTAAAAAATGGCCATTTTATCTGTCACTAACTATTGCAAAAATATAAAATCCTTGAACTTGAACTTGCCATTTGTCCTTGAACCATGCTTCGATGCATTCCTTATGAAAAATATGTCCACAAGTCGTGACGACAATTTTCGGAGGTGTTTCTGAATTTTGATTGGGCTTCGAGGAATTGGAATTTAGATTGCTGTCCTCGGAATCGTTCGACGTAGCTGATTCCAATGACAACCTGCAGATAACACACTCGAACACCATTTCTATTTGATTATAAGGATGGGCTAACGATCAATTATACTGTGTTAATTTTGATTGGTCAAGAATGGTTTGGTTAACAAAACTCGATCCAAATTCTTCTAAATGGAATTTATTTCTGGAACATTTTCAAAAGGAAAACCTCGCTGCTGAGATAAATTGCTGCTTAAAGTCTCAAGCAATAAACTGCATGTATAGCTTGAATTGTCATGGGAATTTCTTAGAATTCAATAGACTACGAGATTTTTTCTCATCCTCTCGAAAAACTATTTCTTCGCTAAAGTGAAATCCTTCAAGGTTGCAATTTGCAATCGAAATATTTTCGAAGTCGAATACTTTCATTGTTGTGGAGCTTGATGGCTACTGCGATCATACTAAAATCTCGGCCAAATATTTGCAAAAATGTATGGACGACAAATTGAATGCAAATCAAATCCAAATCCAACTCAATCACTCATCTCACTCATCAGATACATAGAAACTTAGTGTGTAAAATATCGGGTAGTGAAAAATTCCTGAGAATAAACTGCTCAAAATACTAACACAGTTTTCGAAATCCTAACTGCCAAGTAGATTTCACTTTCAAGTCTCGTCTCAGTCTCTCTCAACTCTCTCAACTTTCTAAAAATAAAAATATAGACTCAAAATCTTCAGCATTAGATAAGACAAAAATATTTGCACAGAATACACACACACAGCAATCGATTAAAGTACGGTGCGATTTCTGCAAAGTACGAGTATGAACTTGCAAATAATAATCCATTGATACGAAAACTTTTACTCACAATTAATTCTGACAATCAATCCTACGATTTCATGTAAATAAATTAATTAGTAATTCAGTCTCTCGCTCGTACATAACTCGTACATAAATCATGCAGAACTGAGTGGACCAGTGGATGATTCCGATACGATTACTGGTAATTTTGATAAGGTAATCGACTACGACTACGATTACTAAAATTACTGAATTAAATACCTGCATTGATTAACTTCATTCTTGTAAGTTTTGTAACTATTGTAACACTGCTGCCGGGTTCGCGATTTTTGTTTCTACCATTCGCACCAATGGGGTACTTTGACATTGCACAATCGCGCCGATTGTCGGTATTTGGCATTTTGCACGGATAATTCAAATCGTCACAATTCTTCAAGTTTGTTTTGTGGGAAATTGGGATTGTTGCTCATTGTCATTGTTGTCACTTTATTCCACTGCCAGTCCAGTTCAGTCAGTACTCTCTTCTCGTCATCCTCAAAGTACAGCAAGATATCGCGACCGCGACAGTCGCAGGTGTAGACAACTACAGCGACTACTGACTACGACTACCTTCAATGGACGGTGGCGGTGACACTCACAAGAACAAGCCAACCATCAATCCAATAATTAAAGATCGTGAATACTACAAAAATCTTGTGCTAATCCACTTTCAAAGCGTAAGTTTTATCATGCAAGGTAAACTGGAAGGAATGGGCGGGAAATATGTAGAAAAATATTTTGCTGGACCGAACGAACGACGGTTCTTGTAGTTTAGGGCATTAGTTAATTAATTGTTTTTAATTAGTTTTTTGACATTAAACAAATTTTGTTTTCTGTTGTGGTTTCGGATCCGGACCGAACGAGCAGAAGGACAAGGAGAAGGGTGCGGCTGTGGGGATGGCCGATGCTTCAACGACTTTGCAACAATTGGATGTGAATCTTCCGCAAGGTTTGCCACAATCGCCAGAAGCCCAAACTCCTTCTTCGGTGCTCATGTCCGACAATAATTCTTCAACTGATCGTACTGCGAATGTTAGCCAGGTAGTCGAAGTAGTCAAGAAATTAATTTGGAAGTCATAAAAGCACAATTTCTTTAATAATTTTTGACTTGTCTGAATTTCATGAACAGATGACCCTGGCCCCAGCAGACACCGCCAATGAAGTAAATTTCCGACCTCTACCATTGTGGGACAGACCTCTACCACTGTGGGACATTGCCGAGGCTAACAATAATGTAAGCACAAGCAGATCTTTGAAGGTTATAGTTACAGTATTAATATTGCTTTCGAAATAAATTCGATAGTGCGTACAGATTTTAGATTATCGACATGTTTTACTTATTTGTTTTTTTTACAAAAAAATTCCATCCCTTCGACACTCCTAAGGCCTCAAAGGAACTAACTATTGCAAATGTTGGATCACCTTTATTTTCACCCTTGGCATCTGATGTTCCTCCAGCACCGGCACCGGCCACTATCTTAACTCCTCAAAATCAGGTTAGGCAGTTCATCTAAGATTCTAGTCGTAATTTTTATTATCTGAAATTCTGAAAAATCAGGGGTGGGGTGGGGTGTGTAGCTATGAAAGGTTGACGTTGAGGTCGGGACGGATGACGGATTCTCTGTGTTACGTGTGTGTATTTTGTGAGAGTACTAGCTAATTTTGTCTGTCTGCTATCTTTTTGGGTACTAGAAGGCATCTGAGAATACGCCATCAGTTGAATATTTGGCAGGAATTGAAGGGCCATTGAAGATTCAGGTAAGTTTTCTAAACATTCTCGCGTTTTGAAATTGAAATCAGCTCGAGTACTACTTGTACTAATGTTCTTGTCTTGTTTCGTTGAATTTCTTTTCCCTCTCAGCAACTTCCGGTTCACAACATTACAACCTACAAAATTGTTTGGGACATTGGCAAATATTTTAGGCTACCGTTGAGCACTGCCGAAGTGATGGGCATTGGCCAATCTTTCGATCAGGCAATAGATCCGCTCTGTTGCTATCTAGGAACACAAAATCAGATACGTTCTGGAAAA
>JAQGCM010000365.1:0-27334 GCA_034699705.1 Hymenaphorura dentifera | reverse complement strand
CTCCTCGTTCGTCCGTCCCAAACATGGACACAGGCAGCTCAAGAATCTCCGGAATCCCTTCATTGTCAGTTTTTGTCAGTTTCGCGAACACAAGTTGTCAAGATGTGGTAGTCTAACTTAATACTTTCAGTACTCAAGAAAAACAGAATAGTGAAAGCATAGGAAGAATTTCGGTCAATTTTTTTTGGGGTATCAACTTTTGCCAAATTGTTTGTTTATAAACGCATAGTTGTCATGGAATTTGCTATTTTCGAATTCAAAAATCATCCATATCCTGCAGTTGTTATCAACGGTTTTGTTTTTTGAAGCTCCACCTGGTCCCTGCCCTGGTGGAAAGTTGTCAAGGGGATTTTCAGAATCTAAAACGATTAGTAGCTGTGGCTGTGATTTCATTTGGAATTTACGTTGTATGCTATTAACCAAGTAGGATTTGCAAAAACAGATTTTGAGGTCCCTCAAGCTCATAGTAACATTCATGTATTTCCGACAATATTTTATTCCGTTTTCAGTAAATGCGACCGATTTATTTACGCTGCTTGGATTATCAATTCAATTTCGATTCAACATTTCAGCGATTTAAGTAAACACGTTTGTTTATTTCATTTAATCAAAGAACGCATGGGTTAGATTGGGAAAACAGTCGATATGAAATAAAAATTAAAAACACCGACAAAATCTCAAATAAAACTTAAATCTTCACACGCAAACGAAGAACTTTATAAATAATAAAATATTAAGTATTTGTAAAGTAAAATCACAGGCCATTTCCTTAATTATTAAACTCATCGTTGTACAATTTTCTTATAAGTAATAGTTTAATACTTTCGCGTCCATTCTAGTCTTCGCCATTGTGTTGGGCTTTCGTAAAGTTAAGGAAAACTTGTTCCAAACTAGTTTGCCCAACAGAGTAAGCCTCCAAGTCAAACTTGGATTTAGCCACTTCCATTTTTCTGAACATTTCACCCCAGGTGACTTGGGCGTTGGCAGCAATGTGGTATTGTAAATATCCCGGATGTAAGTCTTTCAACTGTGCCCCTGAATAAATTCAATATATTATGTTAATCGCAATGCTAGAATTTTTAATTATTGTTAGAAAATTATGTCCCTTTATTTTGAAATACCTGGAAAACTTCCTTCGATGTAATTCCTAAGAGGATTCAATTGTTTTTCCCAGGGTTGGGCATTGGCATGGGCAGAACTTCGGCGTCGTCCAAGTTCCATGGACGACCTCGTCACCGAAGGAACTTCTTTTAATGAGGTCTGGGCTATCAGGGTGTACCCTTCGCCGAATTTATTTTTCAAATGCTGGGGTGGCCCAAGGCATCGGAATTTTCCGTTTACCATAATTGAGAGCCGAGTGCAAAGGGCTTCACATTCTTCCATGCTTTAAACAAAAGATTTAACAACGTTACTCAGACCTGTGAGACCAGCAGACTTGACTTCTTTAAAAATCTCCGACTTACCTGTGAGAGGTTAGCACAATGGACGTACCCGCGTCCCTAATTTTCGTAATGGCGTTCCACAAATGTCGCCGGGCGACTGGGTCCATTCCAGTTGTAGGTTCGTCCAGGAAAACCAGCGGTGGATTTCCACACAGTGCGATTGCAGTTGATAATTTTCGTTTGTTGCCACCACTGCATACAAAATAAATTAGTGACTGGCCGAAGCAATAATTAATTAGTATAAGCATCCAAATAAATACCTGTAGGCACCGCTGCGCTTATCGATGTGCTCAGTAAACAACAGATTAGCTGCCAGTGTGTCAACTAACGGATTGATGTGTCTCTCTGGTACTCCTCTGAGTCTTGCAAATAAAGTTATAGTTTCTCGCCCAGTGAGTTCATCAATGATGGCGTCGAATTGCGGACAATACCCTAAATTTTTCTGCACTTCTTTAATATCTGATTTGACACTGGTGGAATAAATGTAAGCGTCTCCAGATGAGATTGGATGATCTCCGGTCAACATTTTGAAGGTAGTCGTCTTCCCTGCACCGTTTACACCGAGCAGCCCGAAGCATTCGCCCGCCTGAACTCCAAGGCAAAGCTTATCCACGGCCAGAAACTTGTCGTAATTTTTTGTCAAATCACTGAAAGTATAGAAATATGTATTTAGAACGGTTCCTAAACCAAAACATTTCATTTGGATCTCGTGTGTAGTTGAATTACCGGAGAATTAGATTTTCTGTTTTGAATAGCTGAGTCAGATTAGTACTCCTGATTCTTGCACTTTCAGCCAAAACATCCGAGTCCTCCAGTGAGTCATCTGAATCATCATCATCATCATAAATGAATTTCAATCCAAAAGTACCGTAAGACGGTAAGCGCCGCAAAATACCGTTTCGAATTCTTTTTGCAATGTTTCCACCGCCCAATCATAACAAAAGGGAATTCGTTGGGTTTAAGTTTTAGGCACTTTTTTGAACCAAAATTACTAAAAAAGTTTTCACGGTTATGGAAATATTTTGAATTATGGTTTTAATAGTTTGTTGTTAAGTTACTTTTGGCAGCTTCTAACCAATCCCAACCCAAATGAAGGCCGGGACTGGTTTTTATGCTGCCATTTTGTCAAAAGGGAAAATTCGCATTGCTGATAAATCAAATTGAGGATGTACCTGTTCTTGACGGAGCGGAAACTTGATTATTTCGTCTGAAGCGAATCATTTCAATGATCTTGGCTTCAGAGATGAACAAAATAGTGATACACACAGTTCCGACCAAGAATAAGGCAAGCAAGTAGCGTCCTATTCCGGATGGAGCCCAATCCAGATAGTTCCTGGGAACTATGGTTAAACGTAATCATAAATGTTTACATTCAATTTTAAGGATTTTGTGATGGCTTCTAGGAAATATCCTGGAATTTACTTACAATCAGTACAACATAGATTTTTAGGGTTGTAGAGTTGTCCAGAGAAGCAAAACAGTAGACGAGCCTTAGGACAGTATTCGTGAAGTTGAGTGTTCGTCGCAAGAGTGATTATTGACATTCCCAAACCGTACTGCGGTAGGAGCATAAACACCCAATTTAAGGCATCCGCAACGTCCAGCAGATCCAGGGACTCAATTCGCAGAATTATAACAGCCAGAATGGATGCCATGCCTGTTTCGAAGAAAAAATTAGCATTAGTTGCGAATTTGTTCCGAAGTCTTGAGTGTCGAAATTATTAAAACTACTTGCCAGTAAAAATGTTGAACAAAACCATTCTCGTAAATCCAGATGAAGGAACAGAGAATGCAAAACTAAACAAATACATTTGAGGGATCACAGCATAGCCATACAGGAGGAATACGAGGAGAACACAGCCTTGTGCTTCTACAGAATTGAAATCTGAAGTTTGAAAGGCGATCAAAACGATCATAAGAAGTATGCAAGGTATAATAAAGTTGATCGCGTCAAAAATGAAATTGGCTGCCCAAAATATTGGGAATTTGACTCCGGAAACAAATTGCAAGTGTTTTGCTTTTGTTTCTCTTTCTTTGATGAGGAATACGACGAAAGATGAGGCTAAAAAGGCCATTCCAAAAGCAATGTTGAACCCAACTTGGAACCCCGCAGATTCAAATCCGCCTGCATTGTCAATTTTATCTAAGTTCGTCATGGGCATTGGATGATTTGTAATTTTGATCGTGTTTGCAATTGAATTGGCAGATTTTTGTAGAATCGCGTTACTGATGAAATTGAGAGCTAGAGGTGCGGCATGAAATGGTTGATTGTTGAAATACGCGTTCAAATGGGATGAGTTCTGTTCCATTCCAACAATGTACTGGTAGTTGAATTGACCAACACCTTCCCTAGTTGTCTGTGGCAAAAAAAATTATTTACCCATTTGAGCAATACTAAAACTGATGTTTAAAAATGGAAAGCTTACTTTATCTATAACGAAATCTTCAAAAGTTTGGTCGGGATTAGGTTGTTGTAACACAGATTTTGATTTTACAAATTCTTCATATTGCCTGCAAACAGAATCAGGATTTCCTGAAGCCATGCAAGACATTAAGGTAATAGGATTGCCGGCAGTTTTGTATCCCTGAAAATTACAGCCAACAATAGTTATTATAAAAAATTATTGACCTCTGAAATTCTGGAAATTTTGGAATTGTAACTTGCATCTATTTTGAGTTCCAATCCGGGTGCATCTGTGATTCCAGGAGCAGTTTCAACAACAAGCAGAGTAATTATAAGGATGAATACAGGGATTGCCGTCTGAGGAAAATAAATGTCCATTGTTCAAAACTTCAAAAATGCATTAAAGCAAATGCTTTTGCTTTAAATTAACAATTACCTGGAAAATTAAAAGCAGCCTATTTCGAATAGAGTAGAGCATCTTTTTGACAAACATTGCCTGAAGTTGTTGCATGAGAAGGGTGAATCCTTCATTTTTCGTAACTTTCTGGTAAAGTTTATAACTGCCACGCTCATCGTGTTGTAGTGTTTCTATATTGATTTTTGTATTTATAGTAGGATCCAAGGCATGATCTTGAGCTTCTGCCTCTCGACCGACCTTCATAAATACTTCCTCCATTGTTGTGATACTGGCACCGTAACTGGCGATTCCGAGTTCACGTTTGCGACTCTCCAGCTCTTGAAACATGTCAGGGAACAGACTGGATTTGTTGTCCGGTAAAGAATAACTCAATTCTGCTCCAACATTTTGATCGATTGCAACGTCCGGAATTGTTTTCTGTAGAAGTGCAGTCACTCTTTGTACTTGGCAGTGTGGTTCTTTTACAATGACAAGATGGTATCCTCCACCTGTTTTTTGACAATTAACTGTTCTTTTGCGCTGAAATGGTCCAAGGTCGAAGCTCATTAAGCTTGAAATTAAGATTTTACCATATTTCTTCTTGAGAAACAATGAAGAACCAACGCATCTGGCTTTCCCTTCCGCCATTATTGCAATTCGGTCGCCGAGTACATCCGCTTCTTCCATGAAATGTGTGCTAAGGACCAATGTTCGATTCTTTTTTTCTTGTTGCAATAAATCCCATACCGCTCTTCTTGCACCTGGACATACCCGGTTATATATTTATGCATAATGTCGTGTGTTAGCGGCAATACTGGGAAATGTAGAAATACACTTAGGTTATTGCATCCTTTTGAGACATGACTATACCTGGATCCATTCCCGACGTTGGCTCATCTAGCAAGACAACTTTTGAATTTCCACAAAGAGCAATTGCTACCGAAAGTTTTCGCTTCATTCCACCGCTCAGCTTTTTGAAAAAAAAAATATTTTAAAAAAATATAAAAAATTAAAATAAAATTAATAAATTAAAACAATAAAATTAAAAAAATCTCAAATTCCACCGTTTGAGCTTCGGCATGACGCTTTGGTTCTAAGTTTAGGGCTTTCAGCAATCTGTCAATCTCTTTCGAGACCTCGCCCGGATTCATTCCTTTCATCTAGAATAAAAATTGCAAAATTTGATTCCGATCTTGTGTTTCCATCAAACTTCTGGTGACTCACCTGGCAAAAGAATTGCAGGTGTTCTTGGACCGTGAGTTCGTCGAATAAGACGTCATGTTGAGGGCATAGTCCAAGACTTCCTCGGACTGATTGAATCTCTTGACCAATATCGTAGCCATTCAGCAGGGCTGTGCCAGATGTGGGTGGAAAAATTCCTGGTAAATTAGATATTATAGAATTACTCAATCCTTCAGATACTCATTTGCTTTGCTCTTATTTTTAAAACTATGCTTACCAGTTAGCATTGACATTGTTGTAGTTTTTCCTGCTCCGTTATGTCCTAATAGTGCTGTAATCTGATCCTCGTACATGTTCAAGCTCAAGTTCTTCACAGCTACCTTTTTGTTGAAAACTTTGGTTAAATTTTTTATTTGTATTCCAGCTTTTGAATTCCTTGGTTCACTTTCAAAACGCGTCTCATCTCTATTATTGTTGTCGGTTGTTGCAGTCATGGATGATTGGTTCGTGGACGCATCGTTTCCAAACCAATACCATTTCTGTAACCAGAATACGAATTCTTAAGTCGTCAGTGTCATCAGTTTATTTGGTTCAAAGTAGAAGGAATTACTGACCGTAACTGGAAAATACCATGGAAGGGGTACACCATAATCTCCAGGCCTTACTCCCTCAATGTACCAAGCCAGTATCATGTACAACAGTGAGTCAACCCACATCATGATTAGACAATGAAGAATTGACATTGTGTCATCAGGAGATGCAGAGTCAGCGATTGTTTCCCACTGAATCCCAGCACCAGTCCCTTCAAACATGGCAATGATCTGACACCCGTAGGCCATCGCTGTGTTTGATAGTAGTGAGCTGATAATTTTGGTGGTCAGGTCCAGCTCACTGTATCGCGGTTGTAGAAAGAAGAAGGGAAAATAAATCAGGAAAAATATTACGCCAGCTGCTGTAGAAGCACTGTTGGCTGCGAAATAGAGAAAATGTCATGTATTGAAATCGGATACTAATTTTTTTTCAAAATTTACATAGAATTTGTAATTACCTGTAGAGAACAAAGTTGAAATCAAGAAACTCAGGCTAATCACAGTTATGGCGTACGACAGACCAAATAAGAACAATAGAAATCCATTCCCATAAGTTATTACACCCAGTTGACCGTCTTTGAACATCCGAATCTGGTGGAATTTTAAATTTTTGAGGCAAGATCTAAACAAGATCAGATTTTTTATTGAAATGTTTGTTTGCATACCTTCATCAGCGTGGCCATTAGAATTACCGAGAATAGCAAGAAAAGCAACGACTTGAGAAACCAAGCTGTCCAATGCAAGTAGTTTGGCAGACCCATGATTTTCATCGATTCCTGTAACGAAGATTTCATTTGAAAAGTTGAATATTTATATCGGCACTGTAAATTATGGTTGGAGATTTCACGATTACTTGGAATCTTTTTGACAAACCTTTAATCGCTTTTCCTTCTCATGCACAATACTTTTTGTAATGTTGATGCAGGGATAAATAAAACTCAGCAACAGAATAAACGGGAGTTGAGTCTGAAGAGCAACTAAGAACACGTCATCAATCTGCAAAATTTAACAAAAATCAATGCCAATAACGCCAGCGATGTCGATAAAAACTTACGTATGACGGGTAGGGAAATCGTTGCATGGTTAATTTTTCGAATTCGATATCGGCATCGTCGTCAATCACAGCTACGTTCCTTGTGATACTTTCGTCAAGCGCATGTTGCAAATAGAGAAAACCTTCGAGATAGTAATCTGAAACCGATCAATATCAATTACATAATTTGGAATTAGACGAAATCATGACTGATTTCCGATGTACTCTGCTTCATAACTTTGCGCTTTGGAAGAATTTCACATTTAATGGATAACATTAAGCGTATTCTGTGGTAAATGAAATTTATCCAGAAGGTCAAAATACAGTAGGTCAACTCACTTGGTGGTCCTCCAAAAATACTATCATTTTTTCTTGGGCCAAGCGCTTGGAAAAATGGATACAAGTATTCTGTGTTCCATTTTTTCTCGTCATTCCCAATCGTCCTGGTTTGTCTGGCTGGAAACCTAAGGCTATACTGGTTTTCAATAAAGAAGAAGAAAGTTAGCAATGCACATTATGTGTTCTCGGAATCGTTCGCGACATGTTCTTATGATTATGGAATTCATATTATTAAGTGTCAGCTATTAAACGAAATATATGAGGAACGAGGCATTTCAGAATTTAGTCCACATAATATTAGACCTAATTTCAAATGCCCAAGAAATTCAATGCAAATGTCTAACTTATTTCTGCACAGCTATGCTAGTAAGCGAAATTCATGTATATTTTTGCAATGTATGGTAGCTCCAATTGGGGTTCTCTCAAACTTGACTTTTGCACTTGAAAATTCCTCTTGATTGAATTTTGAAATTTCACATTTAGACAGAAATTGCTGCTCATGTTACAGACTATTTAGCAATCCTAACAATCATAATCTGACACCTTCATAAAAGTTCCAATTAAATCGGATTGAGTTCATTACCTAATTTTTTTATCTTCCATGCGCCCGACGAGCACGATTCATTCGTTCTAAGCGTTCACCAGGTTAATGTGTAAAATCAGAATAACGAATTATGCAACAAATACTAATCAAATCAAATAGAAAGGTACCGTAAAGTTACCATCTGACTCCAGCCTGGAGTTTCTGGGGAATGTGGAAAGGAATTCTGAAATTTTAGCCGATTAGTGCAGTGTAATCTACCCGGAATTTTTTCATTTCTGAATGTTTTCAGCTATTAATTAATTCTAGGGTATTGGCATTAGGAATACTACGTTTGGTCGAGCCAAAGTTTGGTCGGCAATTAGCGAATGTAATATGTCATTTGAGTGTTTGCCATCTCTCAGCAGCCATATTCGACTTTGCCGTCTACACATTTTCAGATTGGTTTTCTCCTCTTATCTAATCTCGACTGCAACAAGCCAAAAAGGTGCTAAACGAAATTACACTAGTAAATTACAATAGGCTTGGAGTTGGAGCCCCGGACAGATTTCATTCGATATGTGCAAAAACTAAAACCAGAAACAAGCAACTTCTACGAAACTAGTACTACGCAGTAGCTAAGCTGACAACTTTTCATTTCCGGGCAAACAACTTACTTCAATCCCTGCTGGAAATCTTGAAGCAGTAGATTCGATGTTTTTAAAAGAAATCCCAGCCAAGACCTTGGTTGAGTGTTCGTGGTAATAATCCACCATTGCTTCTTCCGTGGCAAACCCTTCGACTAAAAATTAAAAATCAGAAACCATATTCTCCAATACAAATTGTTACAATAATTGTCTAACGCCAACTCGGCCAGCTAAGATTTCAATAACATTTACCGGTATAATCTAGTTTATGGGTAGAGTTAAGAGGAATCGTAATGTCCGTGAAATATTTAAGTAAGAAATATCCCTCCATGAGATCTCTTATGAATGGATTATTCGGATAATAGATGATTTCGTCGCTGCAAAAATAACAATAAAAAATTTAAAATCGTCTTGTCGTAGTAATTTTTCTTTTGACATTTCAGAAGTTGCTTACCATTCAAAGGGGCCATATTTAGTAATGTTATTGTTCACTGGTGTTTGACCAATGTCGTTAAAGTCCATGAGCTCGCCAGTGTAGAAAGATGGAAAAATTGTTGGTTTCTCGATAAGTTCGGACTTGACCAACGCCCGAATAAGGACCAGAAGACCTGTGAAAAACACCGGCACCAAAATTTCCACTGCAGTTTGAATCCGATGTCTTTTCTGCAGGATGTAATTTTTCCAAAGGAGCAGAAGGAATTTGCGAAAGTTTGCCATTTTGACGGCAACAATGCAAACTAACTACGCCTGGCCTGATTCCACAATTAAAAATCCGATCTTTTTGCAACTATAAACTACAATCGATTTGAGCTTGACTTTGGTCTCAGGTGGAGGAAGAGAACCAAGGATGACATTGAATCAGTCGGTCGAATTTTTGGAATGATGATTTGTTAAGTGTGTTTCAGAGGTTCTTATCGATTCAGTTTTGCTTTTATCTTTCAACTTATTGCATATTTTGCACGTCATATCGCAAATCCCCTTGCAAGCGCGTGTGAGCTTTTCAATTAGTCATCAAATCAAATATATGTTCAACAAATATATGTACAGTGTTGGTCCGAAAAAAGAGTTACGAAGGGGTTTAGTGTATGTGGCCACCTTTATTAAAAATTCACACCACCTGTCCCCTCAGTCAGTCGAAACGGACCTGACCTGGTATCGACTGTATCGACTAGATTTTTGCAAAGACAAATCCTAATGGCCATCCGCTCCGTGCAAGAAAAGAAAGTCATAAATAAGAAATCAGGATGTCTTTGACGTACATGCAATCTTGTTCAAGAATGGATTTGCAGCAAATAGTGTGGATTCCTTGCATTGCTTGCAACTTGCAAGTGCACGAAAGAGCAAATGCATCAGAAATCAACTCTGTGGCACGGTCCCGCATTGTTAATAATAAATTATCATTGTTGATCACAATGCGTCATCAAAGTACTAAAACCTCAAAATCACAGTACAGCATCATCCGGCTCACAACCAGAACAAAAGAAAGTTTTAGTTTTAGTGTTGAAGAAAAATACTGAACTGTTGTTAACAAATTTAGGAAGAGATTTTATAGAATCTTTGAGGCCTGCAGTCTTTTATTGAAAAATTAGCGTGGAATTTCTACTAATGCAATGTTTTTTTTATTCATGCTGCGTATTGCAATACTTACATTGCCTTTAGTGTTACGTTTACAACTTGAAAATCATTGATTGTTGCGACATTGTGCTGGTACATGATTTGGTCACTATTCATTTATTTGTGCGGTCGCATCAAAGGCGATTTGGAAAGGTCAACTCTGAACTCATTGATTCAATCTGTTTTGTTTTTGGTAGACTATTTTGTGGTGCAGGTCACTTTTTTGCTTACAATATACATGCAGATAATGAAACCAACCATTTTACTCGAACAAGGAACAAGTTAAGTTTATCTTTAGCTAACTTCAGAATGTTCCCAAATTTCTGCTAGTTTGAATGCGAAACTACCAGCTAAGCTTCAAGATCAAAGAAAAAGAAAAGCCCAATGGATTTTGCTGATCCTATTTTGGACAGGTTGACATTTACCATGTTATCTCATCAACAATAGCACATGCTTTGTGTAGATCATCTTATGGGCTCATGACTAATGGGAGCCCCACCAATAGTCAACAACAGTCACGCTGGGATGAATAAATAAATATACGTAATTGGATGACTTGACAGACTTTATGATTCAACTTGGCAATACAAAAAATATTAAGCGCCCATCCATTTCAGTACCGATTTGGCCTGCGAGTGGTTGCATCCAATGTACAGTTTCTCGTATGATAAACTCTCATAAAGTGATAGTAATTATGGTGGAAATACTATAACTCATATTAAATGTTTTGGACATTGGTAATCACGTTTGGCCGGCTGTTCTAATTTTGATATTTTTTACTTGTTACAAATTTCGGCCTTGGACGTGAATTGAGATAAAATGTACTGTGAGATATCAAGTTTTCATGAGCTCTACAGGTGACAATGCAGCAATGACATGACATGATGACTTGCCTTGACTCACTCACTAATGCATCAGCACTGGAAGAATCAATAAATTCATAAATTCAATATTGTACGAGTCTATTAGTAGACCAGACAGACACCTGATGAAAATGCTGAGGTGTTTACGACATGTAACAATTTAGTGTACGCTATTGTGTAACTTTTATGCTCTCGGGAATCCAGGAATGACTGAACGATTGAAGTTCTCTATTGTTTTACGCTTAGATATGTCCATTGGCCATTAATCATAGTACGAATATATTAGATTGTGTGATAGATCTAGCTGTGACGAAGAAAGAACGGTAGACCAAATCCTACCTGTTCTGGGGAAATCAGTTCAAGTTGTGCAACAAGTCAGGATTCTGAATTTGGTTACAGACCGAAGATTCTTGAAATCGAACCCCGAGGAGAACGGAGAACCTGAACCGTATCGGACATCTGAGTCCCAAAAAAAGAATATCCAACCTAAAGCCGAATCTGTTCCTCCTTCGTAAACCATACTCGAAACCATTTTCGCGTGCTCAGAAGAGTCAGAACCGAAATCCATAAACCAAACCAATTAAATTCCACATTAATCAAAACTTTGCAGTGCATAATTCAATTTCACCAAGTCAGTTCAGTTTCACTTGAAATTTCGGATCCCAACTGCAGTGATTGAATTTATTTCAGCAGATGACTTAGATTGTGCCAATAAGAGACAGAACGATAATCATGAAATATTCAGCAAAACAGCAAAAGTAGCAACCCAAAATGTAACCGGGACCACAAATGCCAAGAACCTGAACCGTATCGCCAGCATTCATTCTAGTTGAACCCTAAATTGAACCGGTTCCGGAATCCTTACAAAACTAAGGATGACCAAAATTAATTGACTTCTCGCTAAGATCGATTCTGCACAAACCAAACCTGACTAACGACTGCATGTTGAGATATTTTTAATTCAATCAGTTTGCAAGGCGCAACCAGCTAGCAGCTGACGATATTAATGTTCTTAGCACTAGATTGATTCGAATTTATCAACAAACGCTTTAAGAATATTTATTATTAAGCATTCCAGTTTTGACCTCCATGTGTATAATAGTTATAGCGGAAGTCTAGTTAACCTATTTTACTTATTATTCAGTAATATTTAGTGTGAAACAACCGGCGTATGCCCGTTCGAGTAGATTTAACCTAGCGTACAAATGTGTGAAGTGGATATTTGTAAATGTCCTTTTAAATTTAGATCGGTACAAACACATTTTCATTTCCAGAAATTAAGCAGCACGTTGTTAAATTATGAAGAGATGTTTGACCTGAGAGGATGATTTTGAAGCAGTTGACTCGTGGCTCTCATATGTCAAATGGTTTGTGGGCAAATTCAGTCGTTCCTTGATTTTCCTTCTGAAATAGTGTAAGCAAATACAATATTTAAATTTTGTAGTTTAATGATAAAATGTGCAATAATAGTTCCGCAGAGGTGCGAATAATTTTTGTATCATCTCAAATTATGACTAGGTACTACTGCAGTTGGCTATCATATAATTATTATAATCCAAACAAATGTGAGATCGCATTTGTGAAAATAAGGATTTCAGAGTATTTCACACATGCCAAAAGAAAAATGGTTCAGAAATTTAGCTCACTCACACCTCCCTCCTTGCATTAATTTTATGGAAGGGTACATTTTAGAATCTATTCGGAAAAATTAATTCGTCGCTTGTACATTTCAAGTCTCTAATTTCACCATCCAAATTGTTCAACAAGTGCAACTCATGCATTACGCAAATTACGCTCATCATCAGCCTTGCTATTCCGATAGCTGGTAATCAACCAAATGCCATTCATTTAAAATTTCGTAGTACGTTGAGTACGTTCACATGTATCAGTGCGCAGTGGTACCATAAATTCAAATGAATAGCTTACCCTATTGCATTAACTCTATCCTTGTTCTTGTAATCAGCTGTCCAAATCGCAATCTTGTCCTGTTTGGAACGACAATCAACTACTGCTCCGCAAATATCATCTCCGTCATCATCAAATGCTTCTCCAATGAGACATAACAACTAAAAAATAAATATTTAATTAAATATCAATCATACCCAAAGTGACCCAAATTAAATTACTCCCACATGCCGCAAGTACCACGCTGAAGAATTATTAACCTTAACCGATATAAAGAAATAAATCTCTGAGATTGAAAAACAATGTAAACTGAACCGATCATGACCAATACACTGAAATGCAGAAACAATAGAAACGTAAAATTGATTTCAATTCAAAGTACTTTAATAGCCACAGTTATTCTCAGCTGTGGCATCTTCATTCGACTCATAAAAGCGCCCCAATCACTAATACGAGTGATAAGCTATTTTTCGATTGCGTAAACCGTGGTTTGGTGGTTTCAACGTGATTTTAGCGTACAAGGTAGGTCATCCTATATTTTATAAATTTTATATGTAGTCTCATCTAAAAATATTGGACTATCCCTTATGCCTTTAGAATTCTTTAGAATACTCACCACTTCTAGCCAGAAGTTATCCAGAGTACTACGAGTTCGTTTGTCCAAACTTATGAGCCAACGCCCACCAGCACGATTCCCAATATCTTCCCACATTGGTTTAATTCCATCTTTGAAGACAAAGTATGAGGATCCAACGCGAAGTTCACTCGCTGCTTTGATGTGATTATAAATGGACCAAAAATCTTCAACTGTTGTAAACGCACTCACAACTCTCAAATTGTCTTCCCAAGTACGTTCCTTCGACGGCTCAAAGTACCAGAATTTCCAAGTTGATTGAAGGTTGTGTTTCACTTCTGCTAAAGCGTCTCCACCTTCTGTAGCGGTCTCTTTTGTTGGCACAATAGTTTCCATCGCTTTTACATCGGCCGCCTAGTCAGTTAATCAAATTAGAAATTAAATTAGATCATGTGATGACTTACTGAATAACAACAACCTAAACTAGAACAGCCCCACCCCAAAATCTGCACAAACATTCAAACTCCTTGACTGATGCGGCACTACCCTGAACTCAGGAAAATGACCTCTAACCTTTCATTGAAAACGGATTAATTAGCGAATTCTATACAAAACTGAGTCCGAAGAAACGCGAGCATTTAGTTCAGCCAACCAGGGGTCAAAGTTCACAAACTGGTGAAATCACCACCGACAGTCAACAAAGTCAACATTTCAAAATGTATTGTTTGTTCAATACGCCCAATAAATATCAGTCAGTAGGACATCAACATATTTTTAAATCCCCAACCAAATGCTGCAGCCCTGCAGCAAAGCCCAACTCATAAAATTGAATCCCAAAACTCACCATGTTGAATGTTTGTGATGAGACCGAAATCCTTCCAACTTTCAACAATCAAATTATTCCAAACTCTGTCTTGATCGATTGTTACCAATAATCAACTTATGTTTGTTGGGCTGAATCAATCCGGCGACTGACTTGAGTCCGGTTTCTTGATTTTTTTCTCCAACCTTTCGGTCCGATGAACTCAATATTCACTCAAAGAACTCAGAAGCAGAAAAAGTGAATGAGAAATTTGAGCCTGCCTGCCAGCCTGTGATGTGGTCGTGGCCTGGGGCCGTTCATGAAATTTGCCACCCATTTCTTACACCCTTTGCCGAAGCAGAGGTACTGCAAAGTGCAAAGTAAAAGTTTCCCCGTCTCATTTTTTTACGAAGTGCATGGATGGCCCCCCAATGTACTTTACATGAATGACAATAATTCAATGAAATGAAGCGACCGTGCTGAGTGCTGACTGTCTGCAAAAGACTTCAAAAAATTTGCTAGCTGAGGTGTGAGGTGGCGACTCTACGCGTTTTGCAAATATATCGGCAAATTGCGAACTTATTAATATGTTTTTTTATTTATTTTGGGAGAACTAGAACTAACTAATTATTGGGGTTCGCGATTTGTGATTTGATCAGAGGCGGAGGAGTAAAATCTGAATTCAGTTTAGTTTCTCTTCTCAGATTCGGATTCTGATGTATTATTCGGTAAGAAACTGTGATCGGTTGGTCTGAGGCGGAAACCGACCAACTGCAACTTAGGTGTGCCTTTGTATTTGCATTCGGAGTGTTGAGTATTTGCAAATTGCAATTCTTTGCAAATATTCTTTTCCGATTTTGCGATGGACAATGCATCACACAATACTGCTTATAATAATAATAATTATAAGCAGTATTGTGACGGAATTAATAATTATTATTAATTCCGTTAAGTGGATGGGAAGAATTAGACTGATGCTGATAGCTGGATACTCTAGCCTCAAACCTCATATGTATCTCAGCAGGCATTTGTTCTGTTCCGACCCTTAATCGTGATGGTCTCCATTCACAAAATGAATTAGTAAAATGGTAATAATGGTAAACCATGTGCGGCAAGCCAGTCTCGATCACAAGTAAAACGTAAGCTCACGATTTTCTAAGAAATTAAGCGTTTACCGCAAACAGAATACTATTTATCAAAAGATATCTTAACAAATATTTGAAACCATTAACCCAAATCGATTAGAATAGAACAATTAACGCACCGCAACCACAAGTGTATTCATATAGTACACATAATATGCGCTTTTGTAACATTGTGTGTAACTTGTGGTGCATCGTGTTTGGGATTCTTTATCGGTTAGTTTTTGAGTTTCTTTAGAATTTTTATTTACAATTTTACTTAACCAAACAATAAGACCGATCGTTACTGCATTGAAAGCCTTGCCTTGTTTTGTTGTTCTATTTGAAATTCAAAAGTCATCATCATTTTCTCAATCATGAGCTGAAGATTTCTACGCGTTGAAGTGGTGAACCTCGGAAATACTATTTATGCTTAGTTTTGTGGACGCAGCTGAGTTCCCACTTTATCACCATTTAAAAATTGCTCAATTAAGTGCGTTTTAATAGCGCGTTTGCATTTTTAGACCAAAGCTATAAAAAATTAATTAACATTATGCCTGTGAGATCTCCGATGATATTTTTTTTTGGTTTGATTAACCGTAGCTAAGCACAGGAATTTCGCAGGCGCCGGCACTGCGATTTAACAGTTTAACCTACTTTCTGAGACGATTCTGCCGGTGCGGTGCGTTGGACAGCCAAGGGAATCTTTGTAGGACATGACAAATTTGAACTTCTCGTATGGAGCAAAATTTAATGAACGATCGCAAATTTGCTATATTCTCCTCACCGGTGCGGTCCCTGTTGATTTAATGGGCTTTTTTATAACCAAGTTGACTTACTTTAGCCACTCCATAAAGTTCTCTGTATGGTTCAGTGAAGACATATTTTAGGAAAAGTTCCCAGGGTATGGGCGAACACAAATTGCCAGATCGGATCTTGAAAGAAATCTGACTCGGCTTTAATTATCACAGAGGGAGAACGTAATACCAAATATAATTGGGCAAGTCATAAAAAACGCAATGGTTGCGTCTCTAGTCTCTGCTGCTTCCAAAATGTTCGAAAATTCCAATTCTTCAGCCAAAGGTAAATTATACGCTTAAATTCTACGATGATTCGGAGGCGATTTGGCTTGTTTGGTTTAGCGATTTTGTTTTCGTGCAAATAAACTAATTGAAGAATTCGAACGGGTCTGTCGCTCATCTCATTTCTCACAATCCTGTGACCTCTCCAATTTTTCAAGATGCAATGCACACAACAATTACATTGTTAACCTGTGCAGATGTGCAGAGGTGTGAGCACAGACCAAGTGATGTGTTTGCAGTAATCTTGAGTTTTAAAGGTAGGAATTAATGACCATAAGCCACTACTGCTGTTATTAGTTCTTCTCTTTAGGCTTCCATTCAATTCTTTAAACTTGAAGATCTTCAATTTGACGTTTACTTCCGCACAATGTAAAGTCAAAGGCAAACATCATAATAATATTTCATCCTCGTTGTGAAGATTAAAGGACCAACCAAGCCAGCAATAACATTCATCAAATAGTCTTAATGAAATGGTGCTACTTACTACAATAAGCCTCAAGTGTCAAAATTCTTCTAACTGCAGTACACTCATTCAAAAGACGATCAAGTAAACATATGTTTTTTACGGATGGAATAATGAGTGCGAATAAATACAGTTTCATTTTACTTGTCTAGTTAAATTATTTGCAAATCAATGTCGGATATATACCAGTACACCAGTAGCAAATTTTACATGAATTCAATATTTCATGCAGAATATGTGTAACTTTAATGGTATTTCAGATAGAGCACGTGTAACTTTAATGGTTAGATGTTCAGTCCAACCCGATGGCAAATTGTCAGAAAGAAACACGAAATTAGCATTTTCGGATTTTCAGAATGTAACTTGTTACGTTAATTTTAAATTCCGTTGTTGGAAACTTGCCAAATTGGTACAAAAATGCTGGGAATGTAATTAGCTGCGTACGGTTTAAAAATTATAGTCACATCCAAGACCGAAGCCATACAATAGTCTTTTCGAATAATTGACAATCAATTACATATTAGAGGCGTGAGAAAGATGTGTGCCAGAGACAAACAGATTAGCACCTGAGTGCGAATTTTCGGAAACGAATCTCAACGAAGGAAATAGAAATTGCAATTGAAAAAGTGCAGTTGGAAATGATGCAACTGTAAAATCATACTGAATATTAAAAAACCGCAACATGCTTCAACAAAACTGCAATCTTGCGAATGACTTATTGGATAATGACATTTCTGCAAGGGCGAAGGGCCACAACAACAATCAAATTTAAGCCAAGCGGAAGAGTTTAGTTACGATGGGATGGCCGTTGACCTTCTCCATCTCCGCCTCTAAGAAAGTAATCTGCTACACAAAGCTGCAATCTACATTTTGCATCCACATGAGAATTTTTAATGAAAGTGTTGAGCAGTTACCTTACAGACATCATAAGTAAAAAAAACGACAAATATTTTACAGTCTTGAAAAGTCCAGCTAGTTTTTCACTTTTCACGTACCGCTACCGATTGGCAGTCGCAGTCGGCATATGCATTTCTGGGTCCCCTCGTAATCATGCACGCAACGCGCAACGAAAGGGTTATATTATAGGATGACTGATGACCTCTGAGGTTTTGTTGAAAAGAACATATTTTTTTGTAGTTGTCCTCACGCCCCCCTTGTAATAATAAAAGAAAATTCGTGAATTGTTGCTAAAGTTTGTGTAGCTGATGGTTTGCTGAGATATTCCGAAACGCGAGTGGAAGTGACAATGAGAAAGACTTTTGACCTGGCGCGTTCTCATACGGTCTGAGCCACTGATGAGAATGATCTTTTTCCTGGTCACGCTACTGAATGTTGTTTTGCTTTCAAGGGATTTAGTTGGAGACGAAGGAGATGAAATGAAAGAGCAAACAAAATTCATCAAATCCAGCCTTTATGGACGGTTTACATTTTTTTTTGCAAAGTTTCCAACAGTACTTACCTGTTCCTTCAATTTAAGGATTTACAGAATTAAGATTTTGCAAGCTGAGGAAGAAACAACCTTGCGGACTTGTAGATCAAAATAAGCTCATCTTTATTTTCTTTATGCATAATAAATTCTTCGTCTTCCGGTGTGGTTTCATACGTCAACCCTACCTCAACATCAACGTCTGATTTGATGGAACATTATTATAAACCACCGCAATGTCTAAAACCGCAAGGAATCTGTTAATTATAATTAATGTGAAATTAATGCAGCGAGCAAAATGCGAATGCATAAATGCATTGTAAATGGAATAAAACTCTAAATATGAAAAATCCTCAGTAGTTTCAGTTTCGGGTTTAAATTAACCTGTACGGTTGCACCGCACTGCACTATGGCGGCATGGCTTTTGTTGTTTGATTGATCTATTTTTATCAGTGCTGATTTTTAATCAGTCTTTTTGAATCTGTTATCTCAAATCCCTGACCCTTGTTTTCTTAGTATAATGCACTCTCGCAGTGTCCGAGATTCTATGCGTTTTCAGCTGTGCTGCTTTTGCTAATCTATCGACTGGACGCTTTCTGTGCAAAATATCAGAGTGGCAGACAAACTATGTGCAAGCCTTCGGTATGATGAGAACAAACTAAAAATTTTGTCGGTGAAAATGAAACTACAGTCTGAAAAGAACTCTGAAAAGAAAACTACGAATTTCTGCATTGTATGACACGCCCTAAGAATAAACAATTTGACAAAGTAGCAGTGAATTTTATAGACGATGAAATCAGCCTCAATGGAAACAATGCAAGAATGAGCGAGCGAAATATGTTTTAAAATTTTGCAGAAAAGGCTCGGACTCGGACAGCTTGACGAAATTGCTGCATTGCTGTAATGGACGAAACTGTTGATTGTTGATTTGCACAGGTACACATTTTAAGTTGCTCTGGTGAACCCTCTGCATTCTCGCAGATTCATTACAAATTGCGTTTTCTAATTTTGTAATTTTGCTTCCACCATTCTGCAATGCCCAAAAAATTGTCGAAATCAAAATCCATGGTAATCGCTCCAAATTTTTGGATGTTCATGACTGGAGAAAATTTTCAGAAACTTCAGATGCGATTTGTCATCTTTTGTGAGCACATCAATTTCTCTCTCCTCTCTCTCTCGAGACGTTTTTTGAGTTTTTGGTTTGTCGAACAAACACTGCGAGTTTTTCTGCTTCTCTACGGTCTAGGATGAAGATGAATGGTGCAAAGTTTGAGGTTGGAGTCTTCGGATTCACCTTCTTTGTATCCGCAATTGCGCTTGGACTGATTTATTTGGACTTGATACCGGAAGTTAAACGATACGGATGTAAGATACAATTCTGAATAAAATTCTTAATTTTTTTATTTGCAAAATTCTGAGAGGATATTTCAATCAATCGAGCGCAGAAAGAATGAATTTGAAAAATCTGTTAACTCTAGATTTGACTTTTTTTTTTATTTTGACCAGATATTGTAATTGGAATTGCTGTGATGATGGTAGGCTTCTGCTGGGCAGCTTGTCGGGTTATCGAAGTATGGTTTAATGTAAAAGAATGGAAAGAAAAAGTACTCAATTCGGAAAAAACAGCTTGGAAGGTAAGAATCGGTTTCAAAATTCGATTCCAATTTTGTAGTGGTCAAAATAAAAGTTTAATTTTGTTTGTTTGCAGCTGGACACTTACTATGGAAACTTGGAACAGGATTTTATGGAACTACAAAAGAAATCTGAATTACTTAGAAAGGAAATCGTCATCGCCAAAGAAATTGGAGATAAAAATGTCACTCTTCAGAAGAAAATTGCAAAATACGAGGATGACATTTATACTTACAAACAGGCAATTCGAGGACGTCATTCTGCAAAGGCTTACAATGCGATAGTCGAAGAAAAGAATTGTGTAAGCTTGCAAACTCCATTCGTGTGCATTGCTGATTCTTGATTGGTTTTCTTACTTGGAAAGAATGCAATTATTAAAATTATTATGCAGGCTGTCCAAAAACTGGAGCAAATCAAAACGGCGTTGCAAGCTGTCTGCTCTAAACTTGAAAAAACCAAGAAGGAACTGGAAGTCGTCAAAAATGAATCATTGAAACAGGGTATCGACTTGAAACATGAAAAATGGGAAAATGAATTTTTGGTATTTAAATTGGAAAAATTAAAACAAAATGAGCTGGAACTGGAAACACGTTTGATGAATACGGAAGAAGAGCGAACCAGATTGGAGGAGAAAATCTTCACAAGGCAAGAAATATGGAAAGAAGAGGAGGTCGGAGTCATCAGCACCATACATGACATTTCACAACTTATTGACGAGAAACTGCTGGAACCTGATGAAGTTTTGGAATTGGAGGAAGAATATTGGCTGAAGGAAATATGGACGGACAATGTTAGGTCAGATGGTACGGAGGAAATAATTATGTCAGATAATGATAAGGAGGAACCTGAAAACTTTTGCGTGAAAATTCTCCCACTTCTCCCACATTTTATCGACAATAGCGACGATGAACACATCGACAACGGCGACGATGAAAATAACAATCAGAGTCCGAATACTAATATCCACTTGGAAGCTGTTGAAACTATGGGCACAGTCACCCACAACGTAGCTAAAGATAATATCACAATTCTTGTAACTGAACCCAACCTAATCAATTGAAATGATATTATTGTCAATCATCTAACTCACATTTTATATTGTTAAGAATTGAGAATTAAATAAAAATTAGTTAAGAAAATATTTTTGTAGTTTATTTCGAAATTAAATTGTTACTGGTTTCGTTTCGTTCAGCCCAAATCCTGGAGCGTGGTTAACCAGTTTGAAATTTTAAATTATTTGTGCTGGACATTTTCATTTAGTAATTTTTGATGAACTCAACTCCAACAAATGAATCAATCCAGATATTTCAATTTAATAGAATCCAACCTAAACCCAAGTAATCCGTCGCGTCCAGTAGTTTGCTGTGCGCTCCAAACCGAAAGTTTCAATTTCAACCTCAAAATTTTGAGTTAACCGGAAATCGAATTTAAGAAACCCTTTCTCGCCCAAGTTGCAAATGCAAAACATGTTCTTAATCCAGAAAATCCAGAAATGGAAAATGTCTAAATTCATCAAATTAATTCCAATCCAAATCCAACCCAAAACCCAAAGGACCCAAACGCAAACCCGCGTCAAAAGAATCTAAAAAGGTAAAATTGAATATGTAGCATTGCAATTGCATTTGCAATTGCAATTGCATTTGCAATTGCAATTGCAATGCAACTCCCCGGCTCGAGCATAAGACATCAGAAATGCGCGAATTTGATCAAACCAAAAAATCATCTAACAAATGATTCCGAATATCCGAATTCTGACCATAATCGTGAAGAACTCCATTTGGAATTTCATTAATTGAGTAAATTAGAAATTGAAATCCTCAATTTTATCATTGGGCCATTGAACTCCTCGGACCTCGGGCACTTTTTGACAAGGCGCAAATTTCAAATCGTATGCATTTCGTCCTGGACGTTTGGACGAACTCCATTTGATTCGATTTTCTTCTCAAAGTCAACACACCCATCAGCAGGAAGCTTAGTGTCGATTGTCGATTCTTGCGTCTTGACTCATCAGGTCAGTAGCAGCGTCATCAGTTTCGACGGACAAAACCTTTTTTCAGTCAGTTTAATTTCATCTTTCGCTTTCGAATTTAATTTTTAGTCTGACCAAAACAGCCAAAACTAACAATGACCAAAATAAAAGTGCTTCCAGACCGTGGGAAGACTTCCTTGAAGTTACGAAAGGGAATTCGCTTGAAAAAACCAATTCATTGTTCATGTTGCTCGAATGTGGTCATCAGGAGTAGAAAATCGTCCAAAGCTACAACTAAAAGTTTGCAAAAAACAAGAAAATCTTGCAGGAGGGCAGCAAAACTTGCAAAACCCAAAAAATCAACCAGATTTGCCCAACGAATTCAAAGACCAAGGAACTTTCATCGTAAGCCAACGATAGTCATTCCACAATCGTCACTCTCCGTGGCCTCGGCCTCGAAGCCAATTTTGACGAAGGCTATTGTTGCGATGCCACCACAACCGAAGGTCTACACATTCGCGCGAATGACGGCTGAGGAATGTGCTTATGGAGCCAAGATAGCGTTGAGAATTCAACGTCAACAATATCGCCGTACCAGCAGTATTCTTCGATTTCGGACTGATTGGAAGGAGGAAGATTTTAGCGACATTCGGAGACTTGCTTCAGGTGGATTCGGGTATGATAAATTAATTAAGGCATTGAAGTTATTAATTTTTTTATTAAATATGTGCCAGCTCGCGGTTATACATTACAATTATATTTTTTAACACTAGAGATTTAGGTTATAAATATTATTTTAGGTGCGTTTATCGAGCATATGCTAAACCATTGGAAGACTTGGTGGCATTAAAATACATCCGCCGGAACAAAGCAGTAATGTCTGATGAGGAGGTCACGCTAGAATACGAAGTTCAGAAAAAAATTTCTCATAAAAATTTGACCCGTATTTTGGGAAAATTTCAACTACCCCACTACAATGTGTGGGTGTTGGAATTTTGCTGTAAGGGAGATCTTCATGATTACTTATTTGATAACGGAAAGAGCTTTGTTCAAACTAATTCAAGGTAAAGCAGCAAAAAAAACGGCTTTCGATTTGGTTTCTGGCTGGTAAATACTTTGACCAGCCAGAAATGCCTGGTAAAATTCAATCACCGACTAACTCTAATTTTATATTAATTTACAGATCACAGTTGATTTTAAAACAAGTGATTTCAGCCACCGTATTTCTTCACACGAAAATCGGATATATCCACATGGATTTGAAGCCTGAAAACGTCTTACTAACCTCCGGAAACACAGCCAAAGTGTCAGACTTTGGAAGTGCTGTCAAAATGGGGAGTTGTCGCCAGTTTCACAGCTTCAGGGAAAGTCGTGGTGGTACAATAGCCTACCGTCCCCCTGAAATGCTTCAAAAAAGCGGATTTGATTCTACGGTATATTATTTCTCCGGTTTTTTCCCTTCTTCCTTAATTTTCTTACGTAATAGACAAAGATAACAATCGTTTGACTGAGTCTTATGTTTCAGGCGGATGTTTGGGCCATTGGCTGCATTGCGTACCAGCTCTTGCTAATTGAACACCCATTTTTCCTGGCTGAGGGATCTGTACCTGATCAACAGAATTTGTCCAGAGCTCTGGATCGAATGCAACTCATGAGAGCTGCGAAGTTCAGAGACGATGACTACGATCAGTTGTCGACTCAGAAAACTACATTTTTTCGCCATGTATGCCATTTTGTACAAAGCGCTCAAGTATGAAGCTAATATTTAACTTGAGTTTTTTCCATTTTTTTCAAAGATTTTTGGAACACCTTTGGCCAAACGTCCTTTAGCTCGTGATTTAGAAAATCTTGCCTGGATAAATTCTCTTAAGAATCCGCCATTCGCCATAGCCAAAGCAGCTCTAGACTATTGAGAAGTCTCTCGACAAATCTCACTTATCTCACCTCAAGAAACAAAGGAAAACTCTAGAATTGAAATTGAATTGGAGCAACTCGTCTCATAAATTCTAAGGCTAAAGATTGGAACAACTCATATCCTCATCAATTCTAAGGATGTGTCTACTAGGTATAATCCAATCCAGGGACAACAAATTCAGAGTTTCAGGTACTGAACAATGTTGGTAAATTTCATAATCAAAAAATTCAACAGCCTTCGGACTTTCAGTCAGTCTGTATTAGTTAGGATTATTTCAGTATTAAAATTCGCTGTACATTGATATTTTCGCATTTCACTAATTAGTTTAAGACATGGGGTTTGACCTCGGATCTCAAAATATTTCTATATTTACGTACAGAAATAGTCGCAAAACAATTTATTTTTTATTATAGTTCTCAACCCTGTAAATGTAAACTTGAAGACTTTCAAATGTGCTTTATGATTAGAATTCATAACTCAGAAAGGTGTTCAGCAACGTTCAGATTAATTATAAAGTCAATATCAATAAATTGAGTTACACGAAGAATTGGGTTAAGTCGTCAAATACGAAGAATATTTTGATGCGGATTCTGGTAATATTGAGATTTGCTATAAAATAGCTCATTCTACTTTTCTCAAGAATCCCGGACTTAGTGATTTAGTTTCGGTCAATCTTTGGGTTACATAATTGCCATTAAGTATTATTACCTTAAGTTCCTAACCTACTTGAGCAGCATATTGAGCAAGACTACTGTATACAAACATACACCAGACGTGTAGACATATCGGTGGACTTTATTATTTGTGTGACCAAATGGTCTAATTTCCAACAATGACGTGACATTATTGCCTAGCAATGTGTGAATGTGAATTCTATGAATGTTACAATGCACAGCTCCCTTCTTTTATTCACAAATTGACCGACCACCACCACAGCAGAACTAGAAAAAGAATCAAGAGAACAGAAAAGATAAAACGGGAAATTCTTAACTTTAATAAAATGGTTAAACGTGCAACTTGAAGCATTCAAACGTCATGGACGTCGAGATTTGCCCACATTTCGATTTACACAATTTGCTCACTTAAAATTTCTGCAATTCATTTCGGTTTATGGCCTACTGCCAGTGCCACAGCCTTAGTTGTAGAGTTGTACTTGTACGTCGAAGAATGCAATGGGTGCTTCGGTGGATTAAGATTTGAGTGCATCTGCCAGATTCCAACAATCGTTTAGTTTTATTTTTCTGCTCCACTTATTTTTTTATGTATTATTTGAATTGGTCTTACCAAACCAAGTTTATATCGGATGCCTAACTTGCATACATTCACATGTCTATTACATGGAATGGAGACATGACCTGCAAATTTGCAAACACGTGACGCAACCAAATTCTTATCAAATTCAGAGCAAATGTAATTTTGGTTTAAATTGAGTTTAGATTGGTGTGTGTACTCGTTTTCTTCAAGGTGTCAATGAATGTGGGGAAAAACTGTGGCCATAAATTATGGTAGAAAAGTAGAATTTAGTCCACAATTTGTCTTCTCCTGTTCGTCCCAAGAAAAAAAATGTTGACAGATCTCATTCACAAAATAAAAGCAACGGGTTTTCTTTTTATCGAGGTGCCATTTCATTTCTGTCAAGCAGTTGCAAATTGTAAATTCCTTTGCCAGAATTTACTACACATTAATTTTGGGTACTCAAATCTCCATAAATTTTTGAGTTGCTCAATCATTGATGGGTGGCTTCGTTTGACCCGACCGGCGACCCGGCTGGGCTTGAGCAATCTAGCTGTTAGTTCAAGTGCAAATTGCAAATGAATAAATGAATGACTGCATATGTAATCATCTAATTCCAATTTAATCCTTTAATTAGATTCACTCACTCAGGCGAAGCGTCAAGGGGAGGCAGAGGAGTGTTGACCCTTAAAATGTCATTAAGAGTAAGGAAATTATTTTTACGATTTTTCCAAACCAGGCATTGTTCACATATGGATGGTACTCGCACAGTTCTAGGAACATTTTCACGCTTCGCTTCAGGTTTTGAATAATTTAAAATGATATAAAAATAAATAATTATGCAATAACGTACTTCCGCTTCGCCAAATTCTAAATGCCCCCAATGCCTTACCTTCCAAGGTGTGGCTTGCAAACACAGCTGAGCGCCGTCAGGAAATCATCATGCTTCGTAATATCGTAATACGAACAAATTGGGCATGAATTTTATTTTTATGTCGCAAATTCCATTCGGCCTATTTGGCCGGTCAAGTCCATTTCTTCGAGCCCTTCGCATGTTATGCTGTCATAATACGTGTACTGCTTAGTGCGGACTTTCCTAAGTCCCCTGCGGTGCCAAAGGTAACAGAATTTCGGTTCTCCTCACCAGGACGTCCATCAGGAAGCTAGATTTTCTTGACCTTTTCCAAAAACCTTTCACAGAAATCTTGTACGTGTGAAACTTTTGAGTTAGACTAGGTGAAGTTCATCATCACGGCTTATATGGTGTGAGACTGACAGGGATTAACCCGTAAAAGTCGGTTTATCATTGGCACAGTAGGAGGTACAGGTACACACGGACTGAATGCTTTGATACAGATCATAATTACCCAATTGCCGTAATTGGAATATAATACTCAACGGGGAATGTTTCAACCGATGCAATGCAATGCAAGGAATTATTAAAAAACTATGAAAAAAAGATAAACATGAAAAGCGGTGAAATAAGTGAGTTCTGATTTCTGGCTGAGGTTCAAGGCAAGGAAGAAGCGAGAGGTCTTTCTAATCAAACCTGCAGACATTCGTAAGCTGTTAAATTGCTGGTGTAAAATGTGGTTCAGGAAGGTCAAGATTAGGCTTAATTACCTTTTGTACCATCCCGTTTGTTGATGCACTGATGAGAATGAACTGCAAAGCTCTAAAATAAAAAGTGCCGTAAATTAACGCAAGTCTAAACCTAAAGTGAATTTGGTGAGCTTAGCTTGAACCGGAACCAGTTGAAGTAGAAATTACAGATTCAGTTTCCGGAACTTAGACAACAATGAAAGGCCAGGGCCATCATGTGCCATGCCATGTGTGCTCTTTGAATGAAATGAATTCGTTTAATTTAATTAAAGAGTGTCTGGTTGACAGTTTAGTTGAACTGTGAAGAAAGTCACTTCATTATTTTCAAACATTGTTGCTTCTTCTTGCATTGCATTTTCTTTCAGCTCAAAAAACGAAAATACGACAGAAGTTGCATAAGAAAGCAGATTTGGCGAGATTGTAGTTTGACAGTTGGAGACATTATCTTCTTGCTACTTGCGTGCCTTTTGATTTCAATTATGGCCAGATTTCTTCCTGTGAGTATGCATTCTATGGAAAGCATAAGTATCAGATTACATCAATTACAAGAAAGTGGTTTAATTTAATAGTGCTTTTGCA
>JAQGCM010000364.1:0-27337 GCA_034699705.1 Hymenaphorura dentifera | reverse complement strand
AGCTGAGCCAGCGTAGTAGGCAACCAGGCAGCCCCTACTACGCTGGCTCAGCTCGGCGGGCTAGGCTTTCTTCAAAAGGGAACCTCATCTGTCCATTCATCACCAGAGAATTTTAATTAGAATTCTTTAATTATTATTAGGTTTATTAGTTATAATGACCGGTGCCATTTTGGTGCTGCTGTTTTCCCCTTTTTGTGACGGTTTGCCGATTGGCGATATTGTAATGTGTGTGATTTTGTATTTTGGCTTTAACTAATTTGGTGCAATAAAAATAACATGAATAATGATTAAAAGGTTAACAAGAATATGGGTGAAATGATAGTAATAGTTAACGTGATTTTACTGAATATGGTTTCCCGGTTGTTCCGGCTATTAGGGTATTAGCTAGAACTGAACCTAACCAGGAACCGGAATCATCCATTCTAATCTTATGTAGGATGGTAGTGCCTGCATGAAGAATTAAATGTTTTCTTGAGATCCAAAGCCACATGAATACTTACTTTATTGTTACCTAAAGCTTCCAAAGCGAAATCGTGAATAGCTAAAATAGTATGGTCAGTACCAAGGTGTTTACATGTTTGCTCATATGCTTCGGGGATTTGCTCGACCTAGTAAATCGACGGAGTGACCAGATGAACTCAAGAATTCCAGTTCCGATTCGCCAAGCAAGCATTACCCGTTATGGCCTTAGACTTGGAGTTAAGGAACAGATCATAATTTTAGAAGAAATTGCATTTACAATACAAAATATACGAGCGGGTAAATCAAACCCTCGCACTCGCTCGGACTGCTCGTCACCTTTTCAAAAAAAATCATAATGTCTATAGGAGCACTTCAAGGACTTTTTGAAGATATGAGCCAATCACCCATGAATCGTTCGAACTAGAAGATGGAATCACGACATTCTTGAAAATAGTTTCGTGGAGTTTCATGAAGAATTTGTTGAAGAATCTGTAGTGTGGTTATTTATCAAATAACCACAAGCCTTCAAAGTCAAGTGCGTACATTACTTGAAGGAAATCCAGATTTTCTGCAACAAGCGGCTCAACTTTTCATGATCGCGGCCGATCACTTGAGTATCCATCTGGAAAGCAGCGCAGTACTGTTGGTGGTCAACACTACATTGCCGGACACATTTCTAGACAACTAAGTATGCGATATCCAGAGCTTGCCAAAAATCATTCGGCAATGAAGCCTTATAGTTGCTGAAAGGTTGGATCTGTTACCCAAGGATTCTTGACTGAGCCATCACTGATTTGGTTAAATATTTATAAGCAGTTCATAAATAAAGGACGGTTTAGAAATGGTGTAATACCCCAAGGTGCTCAACCGACGGCACTAAGGCAATGAGGGCTAATGTAGCGTGGGTTGGGGAATCCTCTCAGAATCATTGGTGTTACACTATATCTAATCTTCACTGTAGTTTTGGAGGGACACAGTTTCAGCTTAATCAGTGCGCCAACGTTTCTGGAAAACTGACTGATCTGCGGTTTGTATTCGACTATTCCAGTTCGAGTTGTTCATTTTATTGTTGGGATTGGGACGATGGTTTGCATTAAGGCCTTTGAATGACCTATCATTCAACATAAAGCGAAAAATAAGCCATTCGATGTTCCTAACGAAGGACTAATTGGTTCAGACATCTATTTGCACAAAACTCATACAAAACAACTAGGACTTATTATCAAAATTTCCCCCACAATCTCTGGAGCTTAATATAGAATATGACTTATATTTAGAATTAGTGCCATGCGATGAATGCTTGGAATTGATATGGGTCAATTATATATTAATAATAAATAGTGGGTTCATCAAAAGCTGTTTTTCGAAATATCATTTCAATAAGTGTGTAAACATACTAAGGGAAAACATAGCTGTGCTGTTAGAACAGAGATCTCGGCCCAACACTGACCTGCATTTGATTTGGATTTGCTCATCAAAAATATTTATCTCATAAGCAAATTACTAACAATACCAAGGGGGACTATGTACATTTCTGGCGCAATTTTATAGCCTAATTCTTCCAGACACACTCGCTGTGGACTTCCCTCCTGAGATTTGAGTTGCGTTGCAGAGGCAACCCCCCAGATCCGATCCACTTGCAGAGTAGGCAGCACGCAGCAGTAGTGTCGAGTCGAGTCGAACCACCAACGCAATCGCATCTCTATACATGCAAGCAATATGCAATTCAACGCAGCAAAGATCACATTTTCACAATTGCTTTTTTTACCTTGACTCGAAATATCATCGTGATGACTCGAAATGCAACTAAAACTAAAGTTGAGGCTACCTTTGCAGTTTGCATATGCTTGTTTGCTTCCTGTGTTCGATTCGAGCTTGGTGGCTCGTTGGCGCGCCGCGCGCTCAATCCTTCCAATTAAATTACTAAATTCGTCGTTAAATGCAGCGCTTTATGTACGAAATTTCTTCGAATGCTATTAATGAGCTGCTAGACTTTAATTTTAAATTCTAATGTTTAGTAGTAGACACCACTCAATCTTTGTGTCACGTAATCTTTATGGAAGTGTCTGTACTCTAATTCCAAATCGAGTAGATTGATAACCTTTAAAATCTAACAGGGTACCTGGCTAATTGGGCCAATCATTGTATTATGCTGAGGGATTAATAAGGGACTTCTCAAAGAGTGGTAACAAACTCTTACTATTACAACGGAATCCTCAACCTATGTTAATTCTGCGCAGAGCTCTCACAATATTTTTCCATGTAGTACCACACCACATCCCCTGACCTCAAAAACTCAAAACTTGCCTGTTGAATTCATAACAAATAGATCCACGGAATTTTTCATTCAGGACCGAAAAATTTGGTCAGGTCCTTGCCCTCCCGTGAAACTTCCAAAATCGTGGGCTAAATTGTAAATCCAGATTTCGAGTTTTCCATTTCGACTTGAAGCATCAATGCCCATTAATGGTAATGGTAAGCAAAACATTTTCAAAGTTGTAAAAATTGACCAAAGAAATTTTACTGAGCAAAAACAACAGGCAAAATGATTGACTATGTCATTTTTTCGCAAAAATATTTTTTTTGAGGGGAGTCGACCAATGATGCAAGTTCGAAAGTGTTCAAAATGGAAAAAACTCCAAATCTGAATACGATTTAACCCTCGATCTTGAGAAGTTATCGCTTATCGAGGAATCTTCTGGGTTACTGCAAGTGCTCCGACTGAAACGAATTGAAGACCATTTCGATTCAACTTATTTATTTCCGATGTTTTCGAAATAAGGGTAGAGCTTTGTTTCGTTTCGATCAGAAGGACGCATTTCAAAATTCTTGGTACAAATGCAAAATAAAGTGAAGGCGGGTTAAATAGATATCGGTCATCGGATAATAATATTGGGTTTGGGACTCCCCCAGCGTTATCCCGCCACACTTTAGTACTATCTTCTAATAATTACCAACCCTAATAACTTTTTTTAAAACAATGGTTTTGAAATGTTCCATTTAGATCGAAAGGAAAGTAAAGGAAACAATCCCTTATTTCATTTCGAAGTCTTCGAAATGAAAAATCCCACTTCGTTTCGATTTCGTAATAAAAAACCAATTGGTATGACCAATTCGTTTCGATTTGGAACGAAACGAAACTGTTGTCAGCGAGAAGAAGAAGGTCTCAGATTATAGATTCCATACTGCAATCAGAGCTTGGGTATTCCGACCCGGGATTACTGTAATATGATGAAGTAGTCCGATTTACTTTTATCATAATTATAATTTCCAATCCGAAGCCTAAAACAACTAAGTCTTCCTGCCAGACTCATCAACCCCAATTATTCTTGAGCATCCAATAATCCAGTACGAACAGAGTACCGGAACCCTTCCATGAATCAATCAAAACCTGTCAAAATGTGTTCATTCATTTCATATAATTTCGAATGCTCAAAAATGAGGAAAATGCACGAATACTTATTTCATGTTAAGTGGTAGTAGTATTATGTGGTTGGTGATATTTGGTGCATTAGGCGAGAAATTGAAATGCACCAGATTTTTAGAGTGCAGTGGGCTGGAGGGATGGATGGAGTGGAGATCACAAAATGACCAAAATTATTTTTACCTCCGCTCTTTAATGGCTTGCTTCGATTTCGATAAGAGATATGATACGATTGCTATTTGATCTGGTAAAAAAAACTTATACTCAAATAAATACGAGAAAGCACAACAAAAAAAAATCGAATTAACTTGTCGAAATTATTTGCAAAGTAATGATTATGATTATGACCATTCGGAGTAGCAAGGTGGGTCCTAAGAGCACGCGACCAGTAAATAGCTTAGCTAATATTGAGCCAAATATGAATTCTCAAGTGAGAAAATGAGAATCATTCCAATTTTTCCTCGACCAATCACCTTATCAATTTCTAACACATTTTATTCCTGGTTCCTGACAAAGTTTCTAAAAATAATTTTTCGCGCCTACTTTTCTAAAACTAAACTAAATCACAATTATTTGAGAGGACCGGATGCGAACCTCAGAACATATTTTGCGACGTGCTAGTGCTGGCAGGCTGGGACATTCCTTTGATTAAAAATGTTTTTCGGCAAAACGTTTTTGCCTTCAAAAAAAAAATCCACAGACCCACAGTACAAGTAATATCGTTTAATTTGCCAGGTTTAAACTCTAAACTAAACCCTGTGAATTAAATTCCTCATTTTAATTTTATTCACTTTGGAGATTGGACTTGGGGATTTGCAGTAATCGCCTGCACGCAATTCTCTCAAGAGATCACCTCACAATCACATCTTTCAATTCACGGCTACGGCAGCATCCTCATCTTCATCTGCATCTTTTAAAAAGCAAACATTGTATTCGCACTCAAAGGAATGAAGGGGTTACGCAACTAAGTAACGCAAGTTACGCTACGCGGAACGGAAGCTGCGGGGAGTTGGACGACGCACACGGCACGGGGGGGCCAAATTTATGTTGAATGTATCTATCTGCCTACAAGTTACTTTGCAAACTGCAATGCAATCTTGCAAAAAAAAAAATTGCAAATACCCTCAAGTAAGTACCTTTAACTACCTTTGCAAAAAAAAAATCTAAAAAGGTGTATCCCCTGAATCCCATCGCAGCAGGCAGGCACATTTTACAGCTCCAACTCCAACTCTTTAACATGTGGAACCTTTTGGCAATTGGCATTTGGCACTTACTTTGGCACCTACCGACCGACCAACCTACCTACATTGTATTGTATTGAAAGCAAGCAAGCAAAGCAACCCTCGCAAAAATCTTCAATCTTCAAAACCACACACTTGACTATAGCAGCAGCAGCAGCAGCAGATCATCGCATCGTCGTCATAAATTTTTGCATAAACAAGATTTTCAAATTCATTTTTTTTTTGCACACATGTAGTACGTTTTTGCACATGTACAATGTAATGTATGATTTTGCACGTGCATGGATTTCCATTTCTATTGCTGGGCTGCAGATACAGATACAGACGCAGGGACCAGGCAAGGCAACAATGTTTAGGACGTCAGGACGGCTAGGACAGGCCTATTTCTTAGCGAAGATCAGACCCCTATAGCATTTTAAGGATAGGGGTCTTGTAGGCAGGCAAGATTGGAGATTTGAGAGAGAGTTTTTGAACCAGTCCGACTCCTACTACGACGACTACTTCGACTAGCCCTGCTCACAATGATGTACGTAAGTGTGAAACGTGAACGTAAAATGCATTCAAGTTTCCCAAGTTGGGATCAGTCCATCATTCCCCTTCATCTAGACAACATCACCGTTTTCCTGATTGTGATCCGTGCGTTCCGTGCGCACCACCACCACCGAACACCGAACCACCGCTCACCGCACCGAAACCCCGAACTCAACTCACGGATTTTTACGCTACGCTTAATTCAAACATTTACTTCCACTGGACTGACTAGGGACGTAGGACTTTGAATAGCTCAAAAATCTAGGGCAAAATTAGCGAGATTTGATTCGGAGATCAGATCAGCTAGGCTTAGTTAGACGTTAAAACTACAGTCCAAGTCCTCCCACCCACGCAACGCAACGCACGCACTCAACTCACGCACAAAAGCACTACTGTGATTTGAGGCCGAGACGAAACAAGAACTGAACTTTAATTGATATCTTTTACTACCCGGCAAAATTCTGAAAACCTCGAAATCTCAAAGAGAAACAAACATATCATTGACACTGCACTTGCACTTGTTTCTTGTTGTTTGGAATCAAAAATCTTCAAAAACTGACTGTTGTGCTTAGTTTTGTGCAGAAGAGGTGCAATTTATACGCCAACCTTGTGCCATTTTGACGTTTTAGCATTTGTCGTCGTATTCGTGACGTGAACTCTGACCTTTTGTTCTAGTCCATAGTCTGGAGTCTGGGTTTCAGAAAACTTCAAAACTGTTTTGATTGGATTTTGTAAATCTTTGTCAGTCAGTCAGGCAGTGTGGTCGGACGAAATCAGCTACTAATTGCTAATTAGTGTTTGTTGCACACCTCTAAAAGCAATTAATTCGACAATCGACACTCTGTCCGTCCGGAATTCGGAATTCGATTGACTGATAGAGCCACCCACCTAAGCTCAGCTCGTTCAGCAGAAGAGCAAGCAAAGCAAAAAGGTCAAAGGTGGTCCTCAAAATCCAACTATAGTTAAGCACAGTGCTCCAACAATGTCTTCCGGAGGGTCAAAGTCGAGTCAGAACAATTACAAAATTGTCGTCGTCGGCGGCGGAGGTGTGGGCAAGTCTGCCATCACAATTCAATTCATTCAGGTGAGCCACACTAATTAATAAGTTTTGTCTCACATACAGGACAACAACAAGGGATAATTAATTAATTAATTAATTCCTTGGGTGAAATTCGAATGCTTTACCCCAAGCTCAGGTACTCGCAGTATAGTACTCGGTTCTCCTACCTGTCACCTGTACAATATTTTCATGCAATGTAATGTAAATATAGTGCAGAAAATGATTCACAATTTTCGGATTCGGAGCGTAGAGGAGATGCAAAGTCATGCAAGCGTTTCGTCGTCCTTACAAAGTTCTAATTCTAATTCTGAAATTTTGTGGCAAAAGTAAACTTAGGTTCTCAAATTCTCATTCCAAAGTTTCTCGGATGAAAACTTTAATTGTCTGGAGGCAATTTTCATTTTCCAGGCAGGCAGGCAGAGGCTGCAGTGCAGACTGTTTTAGTTTCTTGTTTTCCTAGACAAGACACACACACTAGACTCACTAATTACTATTCTAACCAAAAACCAACCAACCGAACCCGAAATCATACCGTCGCGTCGGAGTCGAAGTCGTGACCGAAACCGAAACCGAAAACTTACCTACCTAGAGCTACCGTGTGTGTCGAAACTCGACAGTCGACACAGACAATCTCGACTCGACAGTGACTCTCTCACTTAAATTCAAACTGTCGGTCGTGTCGGAGTCGGAGTGTCGGTGCGGGTGCGGGTAGTCGCAACGCAACCTCGCAAACTCGTTAACGTTATTATACATCATTTATTTTGGGAACAAAAATTTTGCGAACCATATGCTACTGTGGCTGGATGCGATGCGATGCATATTTCGCATTTCGCATATGCAAATTCACGTGCAGGATGAAGATGCTGCTTGCAAAACTTTTAAAATTATGATCTCACGCTCAATCTCAATCTAAAACTCTGCTCTGCTTTCTCATTTGAGTTTTATTTGAGCTGAGAGCTGAGCTGGAGTTGGTTCCCGGGCACCCGGCACCGGGCACCGGGGCTGTGGCTCTGATTCAATCCGAATTTCGGGTTCTGAAATGTTTTTGACCAACTTAATCCAACAACAACTTCAGATGAGGACGTCGTAAAATTTCATCCTTCCTTCCTTCATTCCTTTGTCATCCATCGCATCGTCAACATCATCCTTTTGTTTTTCCGCGTGCCTTGCTTGCGTTGCTGCCGCCGCTGTCAATGCAAATTGCAAAGTTTAACTTTAATGAGGAAAATAGTTTCCGGCTCTTTGGTCTGCTCACTCAAAGAGCCGAAACCAAAAAATCCGATTTCGAGCCCTTCCCCCTTCCGGTCTGGTCTGGTCTGGTCTCCGCCTCCGCTCCGTTTTAGTTTTAATTCCTCCCAGGCACTTTTGTCGAGTTTTGTTGTTTTTTTTTCGAATTCGAAGCTCGAGCCAAGCCCAAGCCCCAAGCCGAGCTGCGAAAAGTTCAAAATGCACACTGCACTGGCACTGCAGAGCAGAGGATTGAATCATTTTTGGAATCATTGGCTTGAGCTTAGGGCTTAGGCATGCATAGGCATATCGCGAAATCGCGATCGCTTACCTGTAATGTAAACCTTTCAATTATCCCGTGATTCCCGATCCCAGTCCCATCCAGATTCCACTCTCACTTTTTGATACCCACTCAGACTGTACTCAACTCAAGGCACGAGTCGTTCGTTGAACTGGCTGCATGACTCTGGGCTGGAATTGGGCTTCCGCTTCCGGTATCCATCCGGTGGTGAGGTGATCTTGTCAAATCTGGAATTATTTATAACTCATTCTGATCTAGTTTTGTTAGTCGGTCAGGCTAGGCCACTCTTGTCGTTCAAAATTGGCAATTATTCCTCAAGGAAAGTACTAGCGAAATAAGTTCAACGATGAATGCGGACGTGCCTGCCTGAGCAACCTGAGTGAGTCTTCAATTTGCAATTTGCTCTGATTTGTGAGCAGATCTTGACGACATAAGTTGCGTGCTTACGTTGCGTACAGTGGAATCTTATTCCATGTTTTTTCAGTCATTCATTGTATTTTTGTAAGTATTTCAGTAAATGCTCTCATTTCCTGTTTCGTTTCCGCGCCGCGTCTTGAACTCTGTACTGGTACTCTACCTAAATTTAGTTAGGCGAAAGTGAAATATTTTCAACCCGAATTTTTTGACCGAGTAGGCGTATCGCAACAATCGAATTTTTCAGAGTCAGGCATTCTTGTCGCTTTCAAGTTGATTGTTAGCTCACTAAACACTTAGTATGTATTTAGGCAATAGCTAAACCAAGCCTAGACTAGACCAGGCAGGCAAGTGCAGACTGGAGAGCAGACAGACGAGCAGAGGCAGGTCTTTTGCTTGGCTCGGTCTCGGTCTAATCTAGAATCTAAGAAGCTAGGGCTAAGGCGTTGTCTTTATAAATTTTTATTCAAAAGAGTAAAAATGGGTGACATGAGGTACATAAATTTATGAGAAGAGCTACGGAGATTCAGGGATGACATCATCTCATGAGCATGCATGTCATACCTTAAAAACTAAATAGTCGAAGGAAGTAGTTGAATTGAAGGTGAAGGTACACAGTTTTCATGTTATGCAAATCAAAATGCACCTCTTCATTTTCTTGACATCATCGGTGGCAGTGGCGGCTGAATGCATCGCCGTATCAAATTACTACTTACTTATTTTCCTTCAGCTTTATTTTCTAGTCTCTGTTCTGTTTTTCTGTACCAAAATGTTGATTCAAATGCAGGGCAGTGGCAGTAAGCAAGTTTTAGACAATTTCTCCAAAAATGAACTTGAATTTTTTTTATCAAGTTGAGCACGCTGATTGGCTGGCTGGCTGGCTGATTTGTTGAAATTCAGTGCCTGGCAGTTGCAGGTTGCAGTAGTTGCACCTGTTGGTGCTGGCTGGGAATGCTGATTATTGTGACGACAAAGTTGCAGCAAAATTGGTAAAATTTTACAGAAAATCAAATCACTGATTTCGACGGATGTAACGGAAGACAATAAATATTACATAATAGTTGAAAAATCTCTACAAAAGGTGATGCTGATGTGATGTGAGTCAGATTCTGGTCAACGACAGGAGCCGTCGACGACGCCGACGTCTTCTTGTTGGCCCTGACCTGACCTGAACCTGAACCTAATTGGACATACAGACGAAATAAAAACTTCTAAAACTAACTCTGGGCTGGGACTGCACCTGCGTACAAAGAGATCTCGTTAAGTTAAACAATGCAGACAGTACTAGACTTGTTTTCACTCTGACTCTGACTCCAAGTAGCAGTTCCGTTCCGACAGAACACATTTTTGGAAACCATTCGTTCGGTTCCGTTCCGTTCCGATCAGCATTCCGGACGGAACGGAAATATGATTCTGTCATCGTTCCGAATTCGGAACGGAGACCAGATCGGAACGGGCCGAATTTCATTCCGAAAATTCGGAATGAAATTTCTTCCTTCTGTTCCGACTTCCGGCTCCGGCCGAACGGGATGGGACATGGGACTGGACGGAATGGTTCCCGTTCCGATAGGGGTACTAACCCTCATTTTGCGAATATTAGACATGTACATGGATTAGTTTAAAAGAATTACAAGACAAACCACGTGTGCAAACGGTCTAGAGACAAACTAAAAACTCCTTCGCCTTTCTTCGCCACTTCCACCCACGATTTTGCATTTCATGGAATGGAATTGGGAAGCAGGATGACACAATGCAACGCAATGAAATTATGCAAAGATCGGTTCGCGTTTTGCATCTTTGCTCTCGCATTCTCATTCGCATCTTTTGATTTGATGCGTTGCGTTAGCGTTGCGTTGGTTGAGCTGTTGCTCAGTTCCTACTTCCTACATACATGTTGATGTTGTACACTTTTGGGCTGATCTCAAGTTGAGCCTTAAAAAGAGAAATCGAGAGATAAAAACTAACTAAACAAAATCTAGTCGCTCGCAACTCGCAGCTCGAAGAAAGCAACGCCCTTTGCTACCCTATTTGGAAATTCTTCCTATTCCGCTGCGATTCCTTCAGAGGAAATTAAGAAGAAGAAAAAATTGTGCGAGAGACCAATACCAAAACACAGGCAGAGACAGAGGCAGACAGACCCGGACCCGGACGCAAGGAACGGACGGAATGTATGTAAAATTTCAATTTGATAACTTGAGCAAGATTTCTGAATTCTGACGATGACGATGAGGATGAGATGATTTTCAAGTCGTTGGCCAACTTCGTCTTTAGTCTTTGGCCATTTTTTGTGTTACTGGTTGCGTTGCTGTTGCTGTGCTTTGACTGCTTGGCTTTGGTTTCCAAATCCCAACCCAACCCGATGCGAGGATCTCATTGCTGGAAAACTGAGGAAAATAATCAAAACATAAATAAGAAACTTGAGGAGGGCTTTAGAATATGTAGCGTTCGGGTGGTTCGTTCTCGTTCCACTGCATTGCATTGCATTGCATTGATGACAGAAATATTTTATTTTCTTAAGGTCCATTAAGCTAGCCTAGCTTACTCAGCTCGACTCGATTCTCGAGCTCGACAAGGAAGATGGATTGGAATTGGAAGGGTCCTTGATCCTTATTCACTTCCATTTGCATGCAGTGACACGTGGTTTGTTGCACAGCGACTGCGACTCAGACTCCGACCGTAATGCAAGTTCCAAATGCAAAATGCACTGTTCTTTTTTTAAAAAAAGCATCGTGGAATTCTTTCCAAATTCAGGATTCCGGCCCCCATTCCTAATAATCCCGGAATTATTTTCGGAACTATTACGGCCGATTGTACCAACGAGGATTAAATATGAGATAATCGGAGATTAGCTAATCCGAGATTCAGAGATTTTAATCTCGGATTAACTCTTTGTGTTGTACCAACTATAACTAATCTCGAATTAAATTAATCTGAGATTAGTAAATCCGAGATTAAGTTCAAAAACGCAAGTTTGTTGTTGATTTTTTCTAAAGTTGTCGCGCCAACAACAGAAAAAAGCAATTGAGATTTTTTTCTCTTTCCTCGCCGACAAATTCAATGTCAACAACCTGCACTAGGCACTCGTTGAGTGGAAATGGTTGCCATGGTATTTATTCGGCCAATCGCGATTAACATTGTGAGGTCGGACTTAATCTCGGATTATCTCGCTAATCCGCCAAAAATGGGGGATTAAGTTAATCTCGGATTTAGTTGAATTCAATCTCGGATTAAAGTTGGTACAGTAACGATTTTTCGTTTAATCTCGGATTATCTAGGCACTTAATCTAGGATTAAAGTTAATCTTCGTTGGTACAATCGGCCGTTAGAGTCTCTTTTGCATATCAATTAAGGAGAAAGAAATTCAACTCCAAAGTCCAGGCAGGCTAAATTAATACATAATAGTCCAGAATTTGGGGCACCAATGCATGCTACGAGTACGAATACGAGTTTGCCATCGTATATTTATCAATATACGAATTTGTGATCTCCATCGTGTTTTCGTGTTACGAATGTTGTCAGCGATAGTCACCTGGTAGAGGTGAGTCAGTGTGAATTTTCTTGGGCTTGAAACTGGCCAGATGGAGATTCCCAACATGCATCTGATGATGATCACTCAATTCGGTCAATGGACGAATACCGCATACTACCGAATAGTCGCCGAATATTCGGTCAAACTATTCGGTATTCGGCCGAATTCGGCGCCTATTCGGTCAATAACCGAGTACCGAATGTCGAATATAACTATTCGGTTCCAATGATTCGGACCATCCGTCCCTCCAGTTGAGTTGTATCCCTCATTTTGAATCGCTACATGCATATTTTGGACCAACCAAACCAACGGTGAAATATTTCACTTTTCTCGACTGACCGGCCGCCGAGCCGAGCCGACCGCTGGCGCTGGCACTGTGCAGGCTTCTTGCTATGCAATCTGCAATGCAAAATAAAGCACAATGGAACCAATTAACCTAACCAAGTTTAGCTTTGCTGTCTGTCGGCGTTGGCTGGCTTTGGCTTCGCTCTTCGAGGTTCTAAATTGAAATTGGCCAAAACTGACAAGGAGACTAACTGAATTCGGGCATCCTGAGCACTCCATGCATGTGCAAAGCGTGCATGTTAAAAGGCCATTCGATTCGACAATCTACTACATAGTTGGTTGGTCTCCTGCCTGCCTGCCATACTTGCTTCCATTACACATTCCACTACATTTCCTCTTCCACCGCCGACCACCACTCTGCTAAAATCCTTTTTTGCAAATTGAATGAAATTTTGCTGTTCTTGCTCATGTTCTCGTTCATTCGGTTGATGTTCTTGTTCCTAACCTAATGTAATGTAATGTGAGTTCATGACATGAACATGACATTGATAAGGTTAGACGCTCGATTACACGTCGTTCGTTCTTAGTTCCTGCCTACAACTACAAGTGTACAAAGCATAAAAGCTAGTACGTACAAGTACACTAATAAAAATCCATGAGAAAGACGACGACGACGACGCACGTGACGTGACTTGACTTGAGGACAACTCATGGCATGGTCGGTCGGTCATTAGACGAAACAAACAAACTCACGACACGATCCGCGAATCCTTCATCCGCTCCCAAATTCAATAAATAGCAAGTTTAGCAAGAGCAAGATTAAATTTAGTGTTGAGCTGAGAACTGCGAGCTGAGCAGCTGATGCCGATTATTTTTTCAATTCTATGCCCGGGTCGGGTGCAATTTTATGCCCGGCTAGACTAGGTTGACCTTAGCTTAAGTTCGAGTACGGGTAGTATGAGAACGACTGGACTGACTCTTGACTCTTGACAGACTTTTGTCGGCGTGTTTGGCTTGTCGCTCACCTAAGTACCTATGCATGTATAACCCGTCGAGGTGACTATTCCGATTCCGATTACAATGTCAAATGGCTAATGTTGGCTGGCAATAAAAAAAACCCGGGTAGTGGGCAACGGCAAGACTCAACGGTTTAGTTCGGGCCGGAGATCTTTCATAGTAGTTATGATTTCGGTTCGGTTTGCAATTCTATACTCCAGCTGTCCAAAGATGCGAATTTACAAGTTTGTCAATCGAATCGAGTCTCTCTTCATGTCTGTCCTATGAATGAAAGCACGCAGTGCAGTGCAGATTTGCTTGCAGAGCTAATCTAAGGCAATGGAACATGGGTTCAATGCAAAGAATTCCTACCAAAGTCAGGTCAAATTTTGCGAATTTCGCAAAATTAGAAATTAACATTCCGCACCGACCAACCCATGGACACCATTTGTGTTTCATTTTATTGCAAAAATAGCGAGCCAGAGAACTCTGGCCCGGGCTCTGGGTTGGGGGTGTGCTCTGCCCAAATGCGAAAAAATCACGCTTGGTGATCTTTTGGTGGTGCAAAATACGACTGAAAACTGAAAATGTCAGTCATTTTCAACACTAATTGACTAATTATTTATTTTTGTATTGTTTTTCTCTAGAGCTACTTTGTTCAAGACTATGACCCAACCATTGAGGATTCCTACACCAAACAATGTGTCATTGATGACCTTCCTGCCAGACTGGACAGTGAGTACATTACATTACATTCAATAAAAAAAAATCCCTACTTCCTTCCTGACTAGCACTTGACATTTCCAAACGAACGTGCTTTTCAATCTGGCTTAGAAAATTTGAGCGTCACTCTGTTCTAGTAGCGAAAATTTTGGTCTTTGCAAATTTTTAATCCGCAAAATCTAGCCTGCCTGCCAAGCCATGCCAATTCTAGTCGGTCGCGGTCGCACGCAGTCGCAGCTTTCTAATTACGTACATGTACATGTCTCCTATGCATTTTCTGTTCAATTTGACTCAACATAATTGTTTCACAATTTCTAAATTTCTTTGTGTGAATTTCCCCCCTGTAGTTTTGGACACTGCTGGCCAAGAAGAATTCAGTGCCATGAGAGAGCAGTACATGCGTTCTGGAGAAGGATTCCTGCTCGTGTTCTCGGTGACGGAGCGCTCATCCTTTGATGAAATCAGTAAATTCCATCGTCAAATCCTCCGAGTCAAGGACCGTGATGAATTTCCCATGCTCATCGTGGCCAACAAGTCAGACTTGGAAATTCAACGAGCCGTGAGTCGAGTCGAGTCTTTCTTAATTTTCTCTCTGCTCATGCTCCTTCAAAAACAAACAAAACCGAAAAACCCGAAATTCAATCTCGTCAAAATCTCATCTATTTTATTACCCGCCACTGCACTGCACTGCACTGCACTCGCACTTGGTGTATCCATCCACCCAACTACCCGGCCTGCCTTTGCATTCCTCTTCTATTTAATTTAATTCTCATCCATTAACACCACCACGTCCGGTCTCACCACCAAATCATACCCGCCAGCAATTTTAGAACTTACTCTGCCTGCCAACCGGGCAACTCGAACGCACCGCACCGCACTGCAATGCAAGCAAGCCATAGGCATAGGCACGTCCTCGGCATAAAATTGGTCTACTGTTTACTCATTTGATGAAAGAAAACCCATGCAGAATGCTGGGCAGGGCAGGGTTTTGGCGTTTGGAATTTTCCAATCAAGTATGTGCTCAAAATACGCCAAAAAACATCCAAAGTACTCCCCGAACCGAAAGCCCTTACATTACATAAGGGGCAGGGCAACCAGCCGATTTCTAGGGATTTCTTGCTCTTTTCCCCCGACCCAGGGCAGGGTCTCATTTTGCCATTGAAGTGTTGCATTTGGGCTGAATTTTGCTACCACCAAATATTTCAGAAACCGTGTTCGTGTCTGTGGTTCGGTTCGGTTCTGTTCTGTTCTGACATGAATTAAATTGAATACCGCACCGCAACCGTTACCCGGTTCGGCACCAACTAGCTAAAGCTAGCTAAGCTACATAGTCCGTCATTCGTCCTACTTTTCTAGCCCACCGACCGACCATCGCATCACATCATCGCAATTTCGCAGTGTCGACCGACCGACGCTTTGCTATGTTCTTTGTTGTCCTCATTTCAAACTTCAAAGTTACAAACTTCACAGTAATAAAGTGAGAATGACTCACGCTAAGTGTGAAATTTGAACAGACTTGATTTTGGGTGACAGGATAGGACAGGAGATGACGGAGATGGCAGAGATGAAGACCAGGAGTGTCTGCAAATGTCAGGCAGGCAGGCAGTCTCACTTTTAGGAAACCCAAGGCAGTGCTTGGATTTCATCTCAAATCTTTGAATTGAATTGATTTTTGACAAGAGAATTCAATTTCGAAAAGCGTCCAAATATGTACGTACAACGTACGTACGTAATTTTAAATGATTTGAGGCAGACACGGTCCACTCGACTGCGACTCGACCCGAACTGCGTCGCGTCAGCTCAAATTAGGAGAAGCTTAAGTTAAGTTAGTCAAAAGAAATTAGCTTCAAAAAGTTCTTCAAAAGCTTTTTACAAGTGCTTGCCTGCCTACCTGCCGCCCACTCGACTCAAATTTTCGACAAGACGAATATTACGATTGCAGTGCGTACGCGTGCCGTGCCTTGCAAAAATTTGGCCAAGGTTTCAGCCTTTTTTGGTCTTTGAAATATTTTGTGAAATCGGAAATGCAGCAGCAGCAGTAAAACACTCAAAATTCAGGCTTGCAAATTTCGCTTCGCGAGTTCTTTGAAAATCCAAGTCTTGATCTGTTACGTCTTGATTTTGCCAATTTCGGCTTTCCGCCCTATTTTCCTGCAGCAAAATTGAAATATTTCACAAATTTCACCGCTACGCCTTCTTAGTATGGAGCCGGAGCGGTACTGAAAATTTTCAGAAACCTCGACAGACATCTCATCTCGCAAAAGCTCTTTCCAAAGTCCAAATCCTTGCTAAACGAGATCCAAGTCAAGAATGCAAAACTTTTTAAGTTTTTAAACTTTTCTTGCTCAGCTCGCTCAACAATTTCTTCGCTTGTTAGTGCATTGTTAGCAGTCAGTCAGTCATAGTCAAAGGCGTAGATTTTATTCCTTGCATTGCATTGCATGGCATGGAATATGGAAATGTTGGAAGATTCTAAACATTTCTGTTCTGCGCATAAATTATGTGAAATAGTTGGTACAAAAGAGAGAGACAACTTTTTAGTTGTTATTTAAAGTAGTAAAACGTAGCAGAGCAGCAAGTAGCTGAGGAAAAACAGATTTCCAGCATTTCTCGCGTGCCCCAGCTCCAGCTTTAGCAGAAGGAGCTGGACCCGGAGCTGCTGGAGCCATTCAAATCGTAATCGTAATTAGTCAATTAGTGCAAGAAATAATGATCGAGTTTTGGAGATCATTTCACTTCCATTGCAAGCAATTTGTTTGCCTCTTTTGAGACACGACTTTCGACTCAACTTGCTCCGCCGCATTTCCAACTTTGAAAAGTCGAAAATTGTAGGAGTATATAGATTGTAAGTAGTTCACATACTGTACATTATTTGAAGGTGGGAAAGAAGATGAAGGTGAAGATGAAGAAGTCTCGACGAGCTCAGCAGCAAAACTTTCAAATGAAGAGTCTAAATTTAAAGTCTTTTTTTTTCGTGTTCGATTCGGATATTCTGCTTGTTTGCTGGGCTTGAGACTCTGCACTGCGACTGCACTGAACTGCACGCATGCAACGAGTCCAGCCCGTCCCCGGCTCCCGGGTATCATCGAGAACTGCGTGCACAGTTAAAGGTGTATCTCCTGAAAATTTAAATTTATCAATCTCTGTATCTGCCAGCCAAAAATAAGCAAAGTATCCAACTAACACCCTGTCCTGCATCCTGCTGCAAAGCATTGAACGCATAATGTCATTCCGCGTGTGGCCTGCCCTGCCCTGCCCTGCCCGCCCTCCGCATTCCGACACCGCTAGTCACAGTCACAAAGACAAATCTTTGGTTTATTTAGCTGAGACACTTTTAATGAGTTATTTGCACAGCGACACCGGGTTGCGACTTGCGAGCGACTGCGGCTCCTCCGTTCTCCGCTTCCCATCCACTTCCAACTAATCCAAAATCAAATCTAGAATTTTTTTGAGGGCTCTAAGAATAAGAATAAATCACAAATAAGTGAAATAAGTACGTACGCAACGCACCCTCGTCTAGTCAAAATATTCTAGTTCCTAGTAGTGCATTTTACATTTCAACAGTTATTGCATATTGCATCTGTCATGCAAATTATTTCACTCCAAAATGCTCAACTACTACATTGTACATATTTCGATGCACTAATTTTTTTTTTTCAATTTTTCGCCAAACTTGTGACAAAAAGTACATAAAATATGTCACTTTGCAATTCCAAATTGTAATCTAGGAGCAGCTAAAAACATTTGATTGCTCCCTGCTCGTAGTAGATTTGTGTTTGATCTTAAATTAAATCCAATGTTTACGGAAGCGGAAGCGGAAGTAGCAGACGACTGCCAATTCTGTCCGTCCGTGTCATCAAGTGCGTCGCGTCGCGTGTCCCATTTCGCATCACGTACGCCACGGGTACGCCACAGAATTGAATTTGAAAAATTTGTAAAGATGCAGTGCAGAGTGCGATGCAACCCAATCACAAATATTGTCAAAGTTTTTTGTTACAAGTGTGTTTGAGTTTGTATCTCTCTTCTGGCAAAATTCCACGCCATCATCATGCCATTGCCATAGGCGACAAATAGAACAAAAAAGTTGAGCAGAGTTCAGTTCTTGCTCCTGCTAACAGGCAATAAAATAGGATCCGATTTAGCCGATTTTGACAAAGTTTCGTGCGTCTTGCTCTCTTCCTTTGTTCGTTTCCTCCGACGAACACGAAACTGACAATTGAAAAGAACCAAATGAGAGAGACACGCACCGCACCGCACGCAACGCACGTGCAAAAAAAAATATCAAATGCAAAATGTCATTTATAGACGAACCCTGCCTGCCTGCCTGCCTGCCTTCCTCGGTTGCTAAATGCTAACTGCTTTTGTACTCACCTACGCTACGTATGCACTTCACTCGCACAAATTTTGCAAGATTTTTGCCTCATCTAAATCATCTCAGACTTTGGATATGTTTAATTGACAATTTACCAAAATTAGTGTCCACCGGCATGGAAAGTGACATTTTTTTTGTCATTGTTGCAAATCTTGTCTGCACATTTTTCAATCCTTCAGCTTCACCTTTAGCTAAACCTTTAATCGAATCGTAAATCATAATCGTAGGCCTTCGTCTTCGCCCTCACGATCACCCCACCCAGTGGATCATTCCTTGCGTGAATACTTTTGCTTGAAGCTTTAATTGAATGGCACGGCAAAGATTAGTGCGAACAGGTGAAAAGGTGGTCGTCTTGGTGGTCGTCATACTCGTTCGGGATGATCGATAACTCGAGTCTAATTTGGATGAAAGTTGGTTCATTGTTGACAACAATGGTCATATTATATTCATTCATTCATTCATTCGTGCTCAAGGAGAACTTTATGACTAATGACATGGCGAAATGGCGATGATTTTGCAAATGAGAGTGAGATCGAGTAAGAGTAAGAGCAGAGGACTTTTGGATTTCTCAATTGCAATTTTCTCGCTCTAAGCTTTCACGCTTCACAAAAATTGATGCTGCCAGCGATGCGACGCATCCATTCATTAACCACGATTTTTTTCAGACAGACTGACTTTGTGAGTGTGTTGTGTGTGAATTTTGAATCTGCCAAAGTTTCAAATTTGTAGCCTACATTAATTTCCGGTTTGATCGGTGAATTTTTCCGGATGAAAATCTCGGGATTTTTTTGAGATTATGTACTCCGCCGCTCTGCACTCTGCATCTGCTGAACTACTACTAGCTTAGTTTAAATTATTTATTTAATTGAATTTTTATGAGAATTAAGTTGGCTGGAGGTGCAGGTCTCAACCTTTGCAACTTTACACCGAGTGGCTCTCATTCGCTATCGCTGGTAGTCAGTTTTGAGATGTTATGAGTACGAATGAGTGCTGAGCAAAGATTCGATTGTTGGTTGATCGTCAAAAATGCACGACAGTGACGACGACGACGGCCAGCTTGACTTAATTCAGCTTGAATTAATTTAATTTCATTGCATTGCGTAGGCATTGCGTAAGCGCACGTACGCACACGTACGTACGGACAGTACAGTAAAATAAATAAATTTGGATAGGATTTAGTTATTTAATTGCGTGGAGGCGGATAGGCTGCTGCTGCAATCTAGCCTGGCGTTTCCACTTCATTTAGTAATCTTTTCTTGATCAGCAGGCAGCAATGAATGTAAAATGTAAAATGTATCAAAGTGTGGGTGGGTGGAAAGTGGAAACTGGAAATGGAAAAGAGTTTAGCAATGGCACTGCACTGCCATGGCAAGAAGGAAGACAAAAAGTTAAACTATTTGGCAGAACGAGAACGACAATCCAGTCACAGCCAGCCAGCCAGCTATCCAAAAAAAAATTATGCAAATACAACTTAAGAAGGAGGAAAGAAAGATTAAGTTTGTTGTTCGTAACGTATGTATCTCTTGTGCGAATGCCAAATGCCAACTAAGTCAGTCAAAATCTCATCTCAAACAAAAATGCGTGTGTGTGGTTTGAGTTCAAGGAAAATAAAATTGATGATCTCTTCTCCACGTCGCGTCCACGCACAATTTTGTCCCTCCAACTCCAACTCCAACGCAACATAAACAGAAACAGAGACACCTGCCACGCACCACTTCATTTATTTAACAAGGGACGGACGTTAAAATTGCGATTTTTGAATATTTTACTACATGTAAAAAAATTTTCAAAACACATTGTCATTGTTTTGATGTCTGGTCAAAAAGTTATGTTATGTAAGCTCTGGTTGTCCAGTCTTCCGCTTGTAGTTCCGGTTCCGGAGTATCCTTTTCGTGAGATGCTAAAGGGCACGGGGATCGGATGGCTTTTGAATGAACAAAATTCCATTGCATTGCATTGCATTTGGATTTTCCATTTTGCATTGGAGTCTAGTACATTATGATTGGCAATTGTGCGCGGTGAGTGCCTGTGTGCAGTGCAGTGCGAATCCGCGAATGAATGGAGCAGACTGATTCAATTAAATCAAACGTGAAAGGAATGTGTGTGACTAAAATGACTTTATTTGGGAATTGACGACCAGTCCTATCCCTAAATGCTCAACTAAATTACGTGGACAGGGCCGGAGCTGCTCTACTCTAGCTAAGGTTGAGGAGTCTGGGGTCTGGGCTAGGCTAGGCTAGGCTGTGTACTGTTGCATGTTCTACAGATTTACATTGCAAAAAGGCTAAAAGGCTCTTTAGGAACCCACACCTTTCATCAAACAAGGTCTCAATTTGTCTGTAAAATTAATTTTCAAACGGTCAAGTCTGCGTGGAGTAGATGCACGTAGACGATCGCGGGGCGCCTTCTTATTTCTGCACTCTGCAGGATGCATGGGTGCTCCAACCGTAACTGAAAGAATCTTTTACATTTTCATACTACGACTACTTGGAAAATAGTCAGATCCTTTTGGATCAATTCCAATTTCAATTTCAATTTCTGTATTTATGCGTCACCCAAAAATTCAATCACAGATTGTTCTTCCATTAAGGACACAGCTAATTAAAAACAAGTTTAACGAAGATCAAAAACTAACTGATCTAATCTTAACGATTAACTATATACAAATTGCATATTTACTTGGGTTGTGCACAAAAGTTTTGTTTCTTGATTTTATATACTAATTGGAACATTTGGAACTGAACAGAACCTACAAATCACCCCAGCCCAGCTTTATTTCTAAGTTTTAGAAAACTAGGCCGATCAAGATGATTCGTCCAAACGAACGAATAGGCATTGGCATTGTTGTCCAGGATCAAAATGAGTTGGTTCACTTTGGGTTCGAAAAGTTGAAAAAGAAAATTGGTTGTTAAATTCTTGATTTATCAAAATCATTTCATTTGATTCGGAATGAGATCTGAGATTTTGTTCGAACAACCAATTTCAACAACTCTTGCCCTTTCAAAGTTTTCTCGCTCGTGGTTTTGATGCCTGCTTTTGACACTTGGTCAGCAATCAGCATTGAATTTAGTCCCTCCAAGACCTGTCAGTTTTGCGACGTGCTGGATGAAATGCCTACCTGAAATGCCCTGCACAAAACTAATTACACTCAAATTTGGTCGTCGTTAGTCGTTAGTGTTCCTGTCGGAACGGAACCATTCCATTGCACTGCGTTCCGTCCGAAGTCGGAATGGAAAGAAAAAATTTCATTCTGAAATTTCGGTAGGAAATTGGGTAGGAACGGAATGACATTCGTGCCAATCCGACCCTGTCTCCGTTCCGAATTCTGTAATGCCTTAGTACTACTTCCGTTCCGACGAAAACCGGAACGGAACCGGATCGGTTCGAAACGGAACTGTAATTGATTCCGAATGCATCGGAACGGAACCGGAACGGAATTAGAAAGGTAGATTTCCGTTCCGACAGGAGCAGTACTCGTCGTCCACTTGTTGTTGCGTTAATTCTTTATTATTTCCTTCCGTTCCATTCGAACCACATGTCTTCCAAATGAAGTGACATTTTTCATTTTTGGTCCAAAATAGGAGTATAAAATGTCACAAATGAGGCTGACAACTTTGCACTCATTACCACTGCCATCCTTCCCATGAATCGGCCGATATCCCATTATTCCCCTCCACCACACTAATATTTGATTCTCTCACTATTTTACGTGCAAATGGTTGCAAATTTAATGAATTTTTCGTTCTTGATTTTTGCAAACAGGTCGGTCGGGAAGAGGCTCAGAATTTAGCTCGTCAGTTGCGAATTCCACTGATTGAGTGCAGTGCCAAACTTCGGATGAACGTGGACCAATCCTTCCATGAATTAGTAAGAATCGTTAGAAATTTTCAACAAATTGAACGCCCACTCTTGAAATTCAACAAAAAGAGAGGCAAAAAGTGTGCCATTCTTTGAACACCGCTGACGACTTCTCTTCCACTACTTTGACCTCGACACGATTCACGATGGACGAGCCGGACGCACTTGACGACTTGCTCCAATCCAATTCAAGCACAAAATAAAATGGACGATAAATGATTTGAGCCCGAATTACCCGACTGCTACATTTCGAATTGTCGAATTCGAAATTCGGGAATGACTTCTCTTTCAACTTTGCCAAGTCCTTCGCCAAGAAGTAACAAACCAAAACCAATTCAATTTTCCAAATTGACGTTCCATTCATTCATTCATCGCCGAATCGTCGCTGCACGCAGTCGTCGTCCATCTCGTCGTCTTCATCCAGAGCAGAGTCAGCAGTCAATGTATTAATCAACTAATTAACAAATCAATTAGCCGAGCTAACTGCGTGCGTACGAGTACGAGTCTCACTCAATCTCTTCTAAAATTAAGAAAGAATTTTATCAAATTGTAATTTTGTAGGTTTTGTCATTTTTTTTTTGATGCTTCATTTTACGAGTTCAGTTTGGAGTAATTAAGTGCATATGCTTCTCTTGAATCATATTCTTCGTTGTTACGTAATGTATGTAAAGTTTTTGGGGTTAGATAGAATCGAATTCAAGATTTTAGGCTGAGCCTGCCTGCGAATTGCGAATTAATTTGCAAAATCTTACGTATTAGTTGTAACTTGTAAGTAGTAGTTCTCACAATTTTTTTGTACTCTGTTTTTGTTCAACACTTACATATGTACGTGAAATACCTTAAGCCAAATACAAGAGTTTGAGCAGAGCGAGCAGCGAGACTGTTAGAATTGTAATCTTAAAATTGAGGCCATATTTAAGCTAATGTTTGCATAGTTAAAAACATAATTTAAGATGTGCTAAGATGCTAAGGGCCTCAATTAATTTAGTTAATTGCTCCAGCGCAGCAGCAGCAGCTTCTTTAAAGACTTGGACATGGACCAATTACATGCTTACTTGTGGAGAAACCACTGAATAGTTCCTAATCTTGGCAGCCAATCTATAAAAAAAAAACAATCTTAACGATCACCCCCACCCGACCAATTTACATAAATTTAATTTTAGTTGTTTGTCTCCAACTCTAAATTTGTCTTAATTCTTGAGCAAAACTTTTGTACGATTTTTGTTTGTCAAGAAATTTTAACGGCACAATTTAAATTAAACTGGCCAGACCAGACCACTTGCAAAAAGCAAAATCGGGGCATGTAAAATTTCGTTCCCAAAGCCCGAAAAATAAGCAGCGATCTCTTGGCCGTCGCGCGCGGCGCGCGCCTCCAGTTTCTAAAAAGATTTCTTTTACTTTGGTTGCAAAAAAGATTTTGCAAACTTTAATTAAAATTAAACGTCAAGTTTGACCAAAATTTTCTGACAAAGTTCAACATTCAGCCAGCCGCGGCTGGCTAGCCAGCCAACGCGCAGCGCAGCGCTCAATTGCTTCAGAGATTTCAAAGACTTCCACAGGAGCAGCTAGCTAATCGCCAATCTAATCAAAATACTACATATTACATAATTCCAAATCAATTATTTTGCAAAATACACGTATTTTTTTTGCCAACTATTTACATTTACTGCCATGCCAAACTCACACCAAGCAAGCGTCGTCGTCTTTAGCTTGTTCGTTCGGATTTCAAATTATGCAACCCTCGTACCGCCAGTAACCACGACATTTTTATTCCTACATCATTATTATATAATTATTACGTAATTTCTTAACGTGTCCGTGCTTCAATTTTACCTGTAATTAACTCTGCGCATTGCATTTTCACCTCAATTGTCGAATTGTCCCGTGCTCGCGCGCGCGCGCGCGCTTGCCACACACAATCTCAATTAGTTCAAAAGCAGAAAAGTATTCGTTTTAGACAGGATTGGACTTAATATCTGCGTTTACAGTTTGTACTCTAATTGTTGCAAACAAAACAAGTGACAAGTTGTGTATTAATTAATTTAAATATGTTTTAATTTTGTTAATTAAGAAAATAATTAAGAAAAATAAATGTGTTAAAATTTATTAGCTAAGCATAAGCCGCGTATTATAAAAAGGTGGACTAGAATTTAAATCTCGTTTGAATGCAATCACCGCCTCGCAGTACTACTTTACGACGACGACGACGACACATGAATGCGGCCGTACCTTGCTTAGTTAGGTTAAGTTCGTAATTAGTTAATTAGTTAATTAATTAATTGTTTTTTGTTGTCTGTCTTTCTTTGAATCTCAAACTTAATCTCCTAGCTCCTCCTCGACATTTTTGTTTTGAATCTTTGCAAAAATCTTATGAATGAATACATGAATTATTCTTAAAATCCGTGCAATAAGACAAATTATGTAATGAAATGTACGAAATCAAATCGCAAAGCTGTCAACTTTTAAGTTCCTTAAAAATAAAACTTTTTGTGTTTTATTCTAATGGTGCTACAAAAAAGAAGAAGTCTGTCTTTTGTTTGTTTTGAGTGGGACTGAGCAGTGCAGTGCTCAATAAAATAATACATTAATTAATCGATTACATAATTAATTAAATTAATTCATTAATTACTCGGCTAAAACTTACTATCAATGGCATGACGTTCGTCAGACTTTAGCACAAATTTAGCACACATTGTCTAAATTCAATGAATGAATGAATGAATCCTAGAGATGACCGACCTGAGCTTCGTTGAGCCTGAGCGTCTTCCAAAAACCGTTCCAGACCCAGACCAGACCATGCAGTCACTACTCACGAGAGAAGCATCCGAAGTGGTCAAATACGATTTAGCTCAAAAATTCAGAGCCGATAGAAAAAAATGAGTAAAAAAATGACAGCGTCTTCACTTCTTTTGAATGGTCAAACAAAAATTTTTTGTCCAAAAAATTTTTCAAAACTTTCCCTATGAAAGTTGAAAGTCCGTATGTTAATTTTAATTTGCCTTCAACTTTTTGAGGAAATGTGTTTCGTGAAAGTATGGCTTTGCTTGGCACGGATTTTCGTTCGAGCCTGCGCAAAACTTGGTACTTTAGCGAAACACATTTCCTGAAAAAGTGAAGGCAAATTAACCCGAATTTTCAACTTTCATGAAAATTTTTTGGACCAAAATTATTTTTTTGCCCATTCAGAGAAAGTGAACATGCTTTAGTGAATTTTTTATTTATTTTACTCTGACGGATCACAATTTTTCAGCGAAATCGGCCATGACCACCTCGAGTACTTCCTTCGTCAGTACTCTCTTCCTAATCAATCAAACCAAGTGTCAATTGCTGTAAATTTCTAACTAGACGTGAACTATTCGTACACTTAATTAATTAAGCGTGGATTTACAAATGGCGTGTATTGTACGTAATGGGCCCGATCCTCTTTCGCTGTATCTGAATTTGAGAATGATTTCATTTACTTTATTATTAGTAAAATCCAATGAGAACAATTCATTGCTGTGCTTGCGAAATTTGTGGGATTATTTTCGATACATAATGTGCAAATTCGACGGGCGACAGACGGGTTTCTGGAGCTTAGCTGGACATTTTGTCGAAAAGTCGATACTCCTGAAAATTGAGAACAAATTATTCCTATTGTTAAGTTTTTATTTGGAAATCGTCAGTCACTGCACACTGCAGCGGGTGACGTCTGCAGATAATATTATATGTCTCAGTCTTTAACTATTTGCAATTTTCTTCGAAATATTTCAAAAGTGAAATATTTCACTTTTGGGTGGACATTTTTTAGTTTTCTATTTCTCTATTTGCGGAAACCTTACAAGCATGATGAGAGCCCCGAGCAGCAGAGCTTTCTTCTTTACATCCAAAGCCTTTGTAAAATTGACTCCGAAAATGTCCTCCTGATTGGATCTGCCCTTCAAATGATTGCCCCACTTTGTGCTAATGCGTCCAATGAGAACATTTTCACCGTCGACGGCGAAGACCTCATAGTCTGCCCCTTTCGTCCCGATTCTTTTCAATCCAAAAATTGGGTTATCTTTTCCATCCCCGATCAAAAAGCCATCACCTTTATGACTGAAAATCTCGTCGCTACTCGTTTTCTTGGTCACGGCACCAAATCTCTCCCATTTCGTTTGAACTTGGAGGCTCTAGGAAATTTGGAAACGTTTTTGTACAGACATTTTACTTAAGATGCATGCTGTGGGTCATTTGAGAGCGTCGATCGTTCAGAAAGGAAAAGTGCTACTCTTACCGCCTTAACTCCACACGACCCTTTGGGTTCTCCTTCAAATCTCAAAATTTCAACCGAGTTGAAAGTTAGGAGGACAAATGTGTAAGGGTATCCAAATAACTTTGAGCACCAATTCCTTGACCTTGGGAGCTGCCGGGCATAATAGATTCGCTCCCCGTTCGAATTCAACACGTCGTAGTTGGCAATGTCAGCCACTGGGGTTGGCACTTTGAATTTAGAAAAAAATTAGGACACAACTAGTCAGAAATCAGAAACTCAAATTTAGTCAATGCTCAAAACGTTGCATGCCGGAGTTCCCAATCGTTAAATTTTAAAATCCTCTCTTGAATTAAAATTTGCAACTCTTTTGTAATTGTCGAAACTCACGTTCCATTGTGTCCGACGTTTTGACTATGAACAAATGGTCAGTTTGGATGAAAGGTTCGAATCCAGTAGGAACGCCGGCTTGGCCAATTTCTCCATAATTCCAATTATCATCCTGATCATCTTCACACGATTGAAAATAACGAAGATTAGTTTAAAAAAATCAGAACTTTTTTAAAATAAACAAATATCTAAAATGTTGGCCAAATAATTGCAAACCTTGTTCAATGAAAAGTCTACTCGAGCTTCCCATCAACGCTAGTCTAGAGTTGGAGGAAGTGAGGGTCGGGTGAATG
>JAQGCM010000363.1:0-27401 GCA_034699705.1 Hymenaphorura dentifera | reverse complement strand
TTAGGTCTTCCAGCGCCCCCCAAGCCCTGGCGCCCTGAAAGTAGCTTTCACCAAAATTCACCATCGCTACGGGCCTGTGAGAGACCACCAAGCGGATTTACAATCATTGATAGGGTTCCGTTAGTGCTCTAGAAAATTCCAGTGGCCTGTTTAGAGAATCCAAACGCGATCATTTGAAAAGGTTTACAAATTTCACTCTGATCACTTCAAAATTAAGAAAGAATTTTGACCAAAGCTTGAAGTATGTCTTCCCTGGCGTCATCGAATTGACTGGTACTCTGGTTCTCTGTATGACTCGCTAAAATTTCTAGTTATTTTTGCCAAAGTATGGTGTCAAAAGGAATCTTGAAACCTTTCTTAAGGAATATAAGTACATATTTGCAAACAGAAACTTTTTGCCCAATCTTGATTGTGCATTTGGTCGGAGCCTTCATGGTGTTCGCCCTGTTCCGATTCCTTATGAACTTGCTCCACTGCTCACTTTATCTTATAACCCATTTTGACGTTGGGTTCCTACTGGATTTAATGGATAATCCTAACATTCAAGTTGAAGGCTTCATCGACGTTAGCAATAATCAGGTTGGTCGGCGAGAGATGTTCGTTTTGGAAGACTTGTAACTCTTCTAAACAACCAATCAATCTGAATTGATAACAATCCATTCAGAACACCGCCAAATTAAAAACGACGATTTCGTAATCTTTTACTATACGTTTGAAACTGAGAAGGAGTAAGAAATAAAAAAAAACTACACATTGTTTGAAACAATTGGAATCTCGCAGGCATAATAATTTCTATATTTAATTGTAAAACTGTCTGAGAATTTTTCACTTCAGGATAAGTAAGTCGTTTTCGTTACACTAGCATTTCACTCCACATTTGAAATATATTTCTTTTTTATTCCAATTGGTTCTCTGAAACTGACATAGTTGAAATGTAAAGAATCTTCAAAAATTGATCTGAAAACAAGTGTGGGATATTATTAATTATAAAGTCGAAATGTTGTGTAGACCAATTTGCTTCAATTAGTTCTATTGCATAAACAAGTCATCATCAATCAAGTGGAGAAGCGTGAGCATAAATAAATATGGGACAGGGTAAGATTTATGTCCGTGCGCGTTATAAGCATTACTTGCATCCGATGAAACCGAGTTATTATTAGAGCCTTGAAATTGTCGAAATTTCGGTTTTTGTGGTGGTGGTGGTTGAGTCATTCACAAAAACAGACCTCGCAGCAGCTCAGCTCCTACTATCATTTCTCACTACAAGATGAAATCGAATAAGATTACTTGCTGCCTTTGCATGCATTGACAAAAAGGAAATATTACGATACAATGCAAGGTCCTATAAAAACTAGTCCCGCACCCTTCCACACTTGTCATTCAGTAATGTGACCAGGGAGGGAGAGACAGACACATGAACAAACCAGGAAGGGTCCGTCCCAAGGACCCCTTCTTGAAATAATAATTTGAAATTTTTATACAGTCCCAGAATGCCATTACTAGCTGTGTGACGAAATTACATTATTTTGCTGGAGTAATTTTGTAATTGCAAGCTGAAAATCTGGCCTTCTACCACCCTTCATATTTTATTCGGAAATGTGTAACTTGATTCAGCTTTTCTTACGATTAGTACAAACACACCAGACTAGACTTGACCGCAATTTAAACTTTTTCCCTAAAAAATTTCAGAGAAATCGGCTCAAAAGAAGAGTCAATTCAATTTTTTTGCATTGATTTTTGCGAAGAGTTCTGATCTAAGTGGAATTGTGCTATGAGCATGAGAAAGACTCATATGAATCAAAATGACACCCTAGCCGGTGAGCGTGATTTGTTTTTGAACAAAAGTATTTTCTTCCTAATATTAAAGTGACCACGAACAAAAGAAAGACCCGAACCAGCCAGCCTGGTTAGTAGAAAAATCTACCCGGACACATTTTACTTTCATTTGTTGAAACCCCTGGCAAAGGGAAAAAAGGAAGAGCCTTGTTAGAGAGAGCGTGAAAATTCTACCCGGGCACCAACACCACACTCGACTCCGTCATAGTCATTCTCCTTTGAATGGAATGCCATTAACCCCGCAACATTGAATAATCGAATTGAGGAAATCGAGAGGGTGTTGTCTTTCTAAAATGTCCCAATCTTTCTCCGAGCTTCCGCACGGATTGGAGTCCAAAATGTGGTCCAATATTACACACAACAACACACTCCTGCATTGTGTTGGAGATGGGAACCAGACGTCGACTCAACGCCATAACAGCAGCCCAGCAAGGCAACCATCGTCGCCGTCATCGTCATTGTCATTGTCAACCCTTGGTGGCATTCTCTTGCATTGCATTCATATTTTGTGAGACTCTATGAAAAATCCATATCCATTCCATATGCCAACTGGCACGGCACGATGTGGATACGGCTGTGGCTAGATGTTCGACGATGAAAATAAGTGCACTTGTAGAGGCATTTCTGTAGCATTCACTTTCACTCCAGCCACAGCCACAACAGCCAGCCATCCACTCATGAGTCAAATCAACAATAGGTGCGGGAACCCTAAGGATCCTTCTGATTTCGGATCGGACCGACTTTGCTTTCTCTATTGTTCTCTCTTTTCATTCATCTCTGCCCCGTCCAAGCTACAACAACAAACACAGGCAGCTCAGAGTTTTAGTGTGTACCTACAGAGATAGTCGTACAAGTGTTCAAATCCGTGTGTAAATACGTCCTGAATGGAATCTGAGCTGGCTGAGTGAGCGGAGAGATGAGAGTTGAGTTGATCTTTACATGCATGACCGACACTCAAGTATCAGCTGCTAAATTCAATTACGTTCATGTACTCAACCCACCACGGCTCGTCTTCCCACATTATCAAAAAATTACATGTGTCGACCAATACGGCACTTGACTGGACCATGACCACTCTTCTTTTCACGCAAATACTAGCAGATTTTGGGTTTTATAAAATTGAGATTTAGGCATTACTCGACTCGCGACTTGAGTTATTCTTACGGCTTCTTATTTTAGTTTGATTAGCCACAAAAAATCCTTTCAATATCTGCCCTATTTTATTTGTTACAGTCTGTTGTTGTAAACCTGTGGTATAGCAGCAGATGGACCACTTTCTCGGGTTCGGAGATTTTGTTTGAGATTAGGCTTACTAGCTGGCTGAACTGGCTTTGACTTTCCTAATCTTCTAGTTCTAGCATGCCTAAAATAATCGGCGTCAGCTCTTAGCTACAGTTGTGCAGTCGGTGGCAAGATAAAACTTCCTTGTAGTGCTTTTTGACGCTTAATTTTAAAATATTACAATGCCACTTACATGATTGCGTCATGAAGTAATTGCTCCAATGCTTTTGCCTGCAATGAATTTGTGCATGCTGCTGCTTCACTTTATTGATTACTCTTGTAGTCCTCGTAGGACAAACAAATCAATTCAAGTTCAAGTAAACCAATTTTTCGTAAACGTTTTGCTTCTGCAACCTTGCTTGGAGTTTACTTATTAGCTTTCTGGCGGAATTTGTCAGCATCATTTTGCATAAGAGTGCATCGTATCTGGAAGACGAAGCATGGAGTGAAACGGTTGAGAAATGTTCAATTTTTCAAATTCACTGAAGTGTGACTAAGCAAGGATGCATGCGCTAGTAAATGACACAGGTTCTTGCGGATGACAAAGCGAAAAAGTTTGCCAATTTTAGATTTGAGACGAAGTGACATTAGAGGAGAAAACACACAACTGACAAATGGATGGAATGGAGAAGTGTATGAAAATATGCGCAAAGTCTTCACTTTCTGTTATCAGATTGAAGAGAGACTTGGAAAAGAATCACTCAGCTTTGAGTACCGTACGCATACGACGACGACGACGAAACGAACCACCACAGCAGCTTCCAGCATCAAGTCTCCACAACTCTGGACCAAAAACTTAACTTCATCTGACGTTGCATTGAGGGGTTAGCCGCCGCCGCAGCCGTAAGTTTTCCCCGATTCAAACGACATTGATTGATGGCCAGAAATGTAGTTTAGGCTGCAAAATTGTGCGTAAATGAACAAAAACAAAACAAAAATAACAAGGTCCATATTTTATATTTCAGCCTTGCAAAATAATCTCTAGGAAGTTACATTAGTTCTCCAACAAGTAAGGTTCTAAAGATGCGTAAAATTATTCACATTCGCTATTCGTTCATTTCAAAATTTCGGCAGGGCTTGGGGCACGGCACATGCAAGACTTGCTTTTAAATTGGTTGCTCTGCATTATTACATCTGTGTACGCAAAGCAATTGCTTTTTTCTAGAATTGAAAACAATTTAGAGTTCAAAGGAGGAGAGTAAGTCAGGACTGAGCCAGGCAAACAATTTCCCTTGTATTGCGTGAAATTGAACATCACAGCACTACTAGAACATGATGTCAGTATTGGATAATGCATAAATACCACTTTAAAGTAGTAGTTGGTTTGGTTGCACTGGAGCAGGGCGAGAATGTGAAGAATCCTTAAGACGAATGAGTTTCCTAATCAATAGTCGGATGAAGAAAGATGTTCTTGGGAAGATTTGGGATTCTTGACTTTTTTCTTTCGTTCGTTTTTTTCTTCTTCTTCGTACTCATTCGCCAGATTTACTGGTGACATTGTGCAGAGTGATAAATCTGTTGAGAGATACAAATACGAGGTGGATAAGAGAGAATCGAACGAACATACGTTACGCTACGTGACGTTACTATGTCCTGCTGTAACTTGAATTGGAGAACCTGTGGCTGTAAAGTGACATTTGGAAATAGATTCTCACTATCAGCCTAAAAACAGGGCACTGAGCCGGGCGAATTTCCCCACAGGGGGGGTAATGGGCTAAACCCGAAGTCATGTACGATTTCGAGAGAATGCCCTCCCGAAAAAAGTTTGTTTGAATGTGTTCTTTCTCCATGTGCCGTGCCCGTGAGGTATTTCCTTATTTCAACTTATCTGTTTCCATGTTCTTTTACAAGAGTTTAATGAAGTGCATTCACGCCCGACGAATTGACTCTTTTCTACATGCACTTGCACTTGTACTGTGTGCTTGTGCAACTGGCTCCAAGGCTCCATATATCGTAATGATAATATGCCTAATAGGTACTCACAGAGATATCGTTAAGAACTAAAATGTTAACCTTCCCATAAGAATCCAAAAATACGTGCCACGCTGTTCAAATGCGTAATGAAACAAGACTGTTGACAGAGCACCAGCTTGAGAGCAACTAAAAAAGTCTGTCAGACACAATCTTCAGCACATTCCTATTCTTTCTGCCAGAGTCCTTCTGCAATTTATGCCACTCTCTTCCTTGCCATAATATCCAATCTTTGTGTCACAGATCTTAATGTCTAAGATAGTGCATGTTGTGCAGCAATAATGCTCAATTGTTATTTATTGTTTTGTCCATTCGTCTCTTGCCCGAGCCAAGCTTGCTTTTCGTAATTTCGGATCTACAAATATGAAGACAGTTTCAAAAATTCTGGAAAGTTTTTTTTTTCATTTAAGAGCTGAAACTTGGTCCCAATTATTTATTTGAAAAAATGTGTAGTTCTCCGAGCTAATTAGCATCTCCAATATGCACTGTACAAGAACTCATTGGTAGTGAGCAGAAAGTCGTTCATGCTGATATAATTGGATGGGAAAGTTGAGAAAGTACGAATGAATCCCTTGACAAAGGTTGGATGACACAAAACATTTTTAATCGGAAAACGGGGAGTTGTTGGGAGGCTGGTGAATCGACTCAAGTTGTTGAGATGAATGATAGAGTTGAGAAGACGATTTGAATCTAAGGTGACATTTCTCATTTAACTCATCTTGAGAGCAGAAGGAAGGATAGCATTCAGAGGGATGGGTATTAAGAAAGAATTTCTGAGGAATTGGAGCCCTCGTCTCATCCCAACCCTTTGACAAGTGGGGCGAAAGGAATCATCCGAAGATTCATGAGGAGATGAGATTTTTTTCTCTCCTCTGATCTTCAATTCCTTCTCACTCCATTCAATTTATTTCTACTCTTCTTTTTTTTCTTCTTCATCTTCTAGCGCTTTATTTGCTCCTTTACTTTCACACAGACACACAGATAAAGCATGCTAGTAGGAAGTAAGTGACTCCGACGACTCAGACCTAATAAAATGAGTCAAACGAGAGAACTCACGCTTAGGCTCAGCCGATTAGATGATATACTATCTGTTCTTTAAACCCCAACTCACAAATTAATTCGCTTTCCGTCTGGTTTTTATAATGCATGAGCAGGTCGAGCAACTTTCTCCTCGTCCTCACGGTGAAAGTGCAAATCGCGTTCTTCGATCGCACTCTAACACTCTAGTATCTGCTACGTACGTTATTTCTATCAGAACAGCGTTTTCTATTTGCAATCTTTGAAACGGGAAAAAGCAAGAGATTTGGCCTTTGACCTATTGCCGAAAACTGTACTCTAGGTGGCTCTTTTCCAATTGCAAGTTTGGATGGGTTGTTGCATGTTCATGTAATCAGTTTGGATCTTAACGACACTTGCATGAGTCTTAGAAGGTTTACCATTTTCATCATCATCCTCATCGTCATCTTTTCTGGCCCTGGCTGATGACTAACTTGACTCCCTCAATTCCTGATTCCCTAAGGACCCATACATGAATACAATCGGAGCTTGAGCTTGAGCTCGAGCCATGGAAGGGTCTTATTGTTAAACACGACAGACGAGTCCTCCTCCAAGTGTTGCCAGAATGAGGGTAACTTCACAATTGAATTGCAAACATTACATTATATGTCCCAGGCAGAACATTACAACACTTAGACTTTGGATTCCTCTGCTGCTGCTCAACGCAATCTAAAGCCTTCAAAAGTTTATGTACGCATAGGTTGCGTTGTTGAAGCACGTGTTGGGAGCAAGTCAAGTGAGTTGCAAACACGGCATTCTAATCTAATTGACGTTTGTACTCACTCGCATTATCCGTAATGGATTTCTTGTTTTCCAAGCAAATACTACAGGCCTGCCTGGACTCTGGAGTCTGGAGTAGTCCGTAGACAAATTGAAAATGAAAAAGTTGGACTCATTATTTTCAGGAAGCCCTGGGTAGTGGATTTGTAGTAAGCGTAGGTTGGGCTAAGTTGTTTTCATCGGCAAAACATATAAAATATGATTGATCACAATGCGTTGACCTGTCGGCATAATTTTGTGGTCTTTGATTGTAAATTCTGTTGTTGAAAATGTGTATGTACGCAGTGATGGGATGCTCGGGAAGGAAAGGAGTTCAGTGAAGTGAATTCAATTGTGCTTTTCCACGCATCCGAATCGGGGGGAAAGGAAAAACTGTACTGGAAGAACCAGCCGTTCTTCCGCTCTCTCCTCTGCCAAGTCAGTCTTCCTCGTTGCTGAAGGAATCGTCTCTCCTTCGTAACTCTGAAAGTCTGGATGATGGGAAGAATGAATTTGCAATCCGGGTTCGCGCATGGATGTATTGGAATTGGAATGGAATGAGAAACTCTCCGGCTCCTTAGCTGACTTGACTGAGCGTAGCGTAGTGTAGTGTATAAGTGCGGCGACTTGGAGTGTAAAACCCTCATTCCCGGTTTCGGACTTTTCCAAGAATCTACCCTGTCTGTCTCTCGGTTTGCTAAACCTGTTCTTACTTGAACTGCGAAGAATTCAATTTCTTATTCATAACTTTTTACAATCTTAAGAGTAAAGTACGCCAAAATCGAGTTGTTTGAATTATTCAAGTGAATTTCTAGTTTTCATTAACCAAAGTATATTACCGGTTTACTTCTAACCATAAAAAATTTGAGAGTACAATGTTCCTTCATTTACAAGTTCTTGTCATTCGTTCCCTTTGTATGGACCGAGGTAAAGTGTGGGGTTCGTTAGAATTTGAAATGAAGTGAATTAGAGAAGAATGGCTTTTAAAAGTCGAATCACTACCTCTTGGCCAATCTCTGCTTTTTGGGTATTTCTATCCATTGCCCTGGCTGTGCTCTCAACGTTCAGCTTTCTCCAGGCCGATTGGATTGTTAAACGAAGTCTCATCCTAACCAATTATTACAACGAAACCGCCGCCACCGCGACCGCCAACAATGATGATTTTCGGACAGTTGAGATTGAGTCTGTTGGGGTGGACCCTGAGTTTGACTACACTTCAGGAGGGTCTGCAGGAAATAATATTCCTTTCACAACCCCACCATTATTTGATGGGACTCGACGGTTGGTGAAAGTAACCAAAGTGGTGACAACGATTCGGTTTGGAACGATTGGAGTTTGTGCTAGTAGTAGTAACACGAGTGGGATCTTTCATTGTCAACTTTATGATGAGTCTTTGGCAGTGTCGTCTATCTGGCCGGTAATTATTATATTTAATTAATTGCGATTAGTAGCCGCGTATAAAAGCCTGTTGTAAAAGTGTTGCATGGAAAACTGACGTTTCTATTATCCACGCGAGTACTTATTTTATTAAAACGTCTTTTTTCTTCTTGTCTCGTATTCGTACCTCCACAATGAAGGCATGTAAGTATAGAAGAATTTCCAGTGTTGATAGCATAGCCATGCTCGCTCGGCACGCCACATGTTTCGTTTTTCTCTGCACTTCTTTTGTTGTGATTGTGTGACTTGTGCCTTCTGCTGTTTTTGTGTTCTATTCTACCCGGGAGCAGCGGCGGGATGGGCGAGTGACAAGCACTTGGCTTTCTTAATTTATTACACGGTATTCCTTCCGTTTGCTAGCTTTCGCTTCATGCTAGGCAATACAATACAATGCAATGCAATTCAAATGCGATGGAAATTTGTGCAAACGGTGTGACACGCCTTCTTATTTACTCCCGCAGAGGCAGTAGACGAAATGCGGGCGTTATGCTTTATGCGGTATGCATGTAGTCAAGTATGCATGCAAAATTATTGCACTATTGGGGCTTCAATTGCGTAATCCTCACTACATGAACGTTCGTTCGTTCGTGCAAATCAAACGCAAAATAGTCGGAGAGCAGAGAGAACCGAAGTGGAGGGAATTATATGTACGTAAAAGTACAGGTGAGTTTGACATTATGATGGGAAGGACTTGCACGAAGAGCATAATGTGAACTGGCAGGAAAGGTCGTCCTGTAACGTTTCAAGGATTACCTGAACATCACATCCAGAGATGTTGCAAATTCAAGGACAAATCTGTCCTCTGCTCCGAGCAAAATTACAATACATCAGATCTGATAGAGCTGAGCTGACTTTAGTTTCTTATTCATGTTGAGTACACCGACTGACTAAAAATTTCTCCGGGGAAAGGGGGAAGGTTGATCAGTGATCACGTTCTGACTCTCTGACGTTAGCAAAATATTCCCTAACAATTAACAGCACTATTATTTCCAGGAAAACTAATTTGGCAAAATGAATATAGAATTAATGAGTTCCCTCATTACACGCACATAATATAAAGAGTCTGTACATATTTTGCCAGCTCCCTCAGCATCCAGTGTGTACACGCCACTGGAGAAAGTACAAATAATTTTCCAGTTGCCTGAGTCCTTTCCCAACTCTGCTGCACAATCCAAAGTTGGAAAAGTAAGTACAAGTAGAGTACGAGGAGTGCGTAGCGAACCGAACCAAACCAAACCTTGAGCCCAAACTTTTCCCATTTTGATTTAAATTCCAACTCACTCAAACTCACTCACTACCAATACACAACTCAACGCAACGCATCGAATAGTGTTGTGTTTCAGATAGAGTGCAGTTGCACTACAGTCATTGCAGCAGTGCATTCGCCTTATGACAAATCAAGTGTGAAGACGGACGAAGAAGAGAATAAACACATGAGACGCAATAATGCATTTGTTAGCGAGGCGAACAAAAATAGATCCTTTTTAAAAAATACTGCAAATACTGCTGCTGCTTTCTCCACCCTTCGAGCTGAGTTTCGCTGCTTCTGTTTTTTCTTTGGTTGAACAGAATAAATAGACGAGATAAGTTTCACTCCTAAAAATTTCCCTGTTTTTCCTTTCACTTCTTATTAACTTTGGTTTTCACTGTTCACTGTTCTGCTGTCTAGCTGAATGAGGATAATGGGTGTCGGGGTGGTTGCTTGGCGAAAGGAAACATTCATGAATAATCATCTTCCAACTCCCGCACTATACTTTTTTTCTTACTTCTACTCTGCATACTCCAGAAACCGTTGTGGCTCTTAAACCACTTCTTTTCTTATTAGACCAACTCGTGAAGTAAGAATAGAACAAATACCAAAAGGAATGTCATCTCCGAACCCACTCCAAGGTGCAAGCATGCAAAGTGCAAGTGCAAAGAAAACTTTTTTTAGTCAGGGCCACTTGCCAAGCCAACCTTTTTTCTGCTTTACTTTCTCCCGTCCGTGCTTTCTCTATTCCTATTCGTTTTTTCTGCTTGTTCGCACGTCTTGTCTTGCCTGAGCATAAAAATCCCTAATGCAAAAATAATGTATGAATGACAATGAGGGCATTCGTAGATTAGCATTTGGGTAGGTTGACGGAATTCGGATTCAGAATGCCACATTGCACGTGGAGAAGGGTACGTGCTAGGTCGTAAGTAAATTTGAGTCTGTTTTTTTTGGTGTTCACAGATGGTGACAATCGTCGGGGGCAGTGGTTGTGTGACACTTTGTGTTAGTGCCGTCCTTTCGCTTCTTGCGGTGGCTTTGCCCTCATCGAAACTCAGACATCGGGTGGCCACAACCATCGGTCATGCACAGACTGTTGCAGGTCAGTTTGGTGACAGCTTCAAATCAACTTTCCCTGGACAATCCTCCCGCTAAGGCGAAACACTTTCAGGCATACAGGAAACTTGATTTCAACGCCCTTTACAATAGAAAGGCAACCAAAAGTCAATTTCCTACTTCTGTTGAGCATTTTGGTCAAATCTACAGGACTGTATTCAAAAAAATTGTGTTTTTAGTTTTAATAGAGCAGAGAGCTCCAGGAGTAGGAATGATAAAGGATTGCTCCACAAGAGAATAGAGAAAAGCTGCTCCCTTGTAATTGTAATCCTTTAAACGGAACGCTGTTTTCAGAAGAGATTTGAGAGGATTGTCGGCTTATGTTTCAGTTTCTCTCACTCTCTGAGTATGTCCATGCACACGAAAAGGTATTTCTGTACCAAGTGTACTCATTTAGTGGAACCGTGAATTTGAGTAGGACGAATGAACAGGGATATACATATAGTAGAAGGGCTGATTAATTCCCCAAGACTGCAGGATTGCAAGAGTGAATATTTCAAGTTCATTTCATCAGAGTATTGCAAAACTACGCAATTCTTGTAACGAAACGTTGAAATTCTTCAATTGACCAATTTAATCTTTCAAGTACAATTTTCGCGATTCGATTTTAATCGAAATTAAAAACGTGTCGATGGAACATTTAGGCTAGACAGACCGGCTAAAATTCAACCCATGTATTTCAGGTGCAGAGACTGCAATATTAGGCGTTAGTTAGAGTTTCATTAAGCCAGCCCAAGATGATTTAGGTTAATACGTTGTTACATTAGCCAGACATATCTTTATTAGATTCCGGTGAGACATTAGTCGGGCTGTCTACCTGCGCCAGATCTGAAACTGGTCTTATTAAAACCCGATCCCTCCGATCAGATCCACTAGATTATCAAGCTTAGCGAACGTTATCAACTATCTTTGACCCAAATTATTGGTACAAACTATCTGTGTCATTGAAACTCGAACAAAACACACGGATGGCTACAGATAACCTGATACATCCGTGCAAGTGTATTAGTAAAAGTTGCAGTATTATCTTTAAGAATGCCTAGACAAAGACACTGGAAATTAAAGAATTAGATTGTATTCTTTCGCACTTCGTTTATCATTTTGATTAGAACTTGTATTGTTGGTACCATTTGGAAAAAGGGCTATAATTACGAAGGATAAAGTTATTATTTTGAGGTTATATCCAGCACTTACGTAGAAGCTCAGTTTTACCAAATTACCTTGAGAGGTTTAGTCGAAAATCGCTCGACAGCTACTGTGAGCGTGAGCGGAGCAACGAAATTATCCGCATGAATTTGATCCATGGATTCTAATGAACTGTTAAAATTTCAAAATCGATAAATCTGCTTGTTGTTCTTTTACTTCTTGTATGTCTACAGTGGTGCTGCTCTTCACGGCTCTGCTCCTGTTTCCATTGGGATTCAAGTCCGACTTTGTTCGCTATCATTGCGGTTCATCTGTTGGTCCATTCAATGCTGGAGACTGCGAAATTGGTTGGGCTTATGCTCTCGTCCTCGTCTGTGCTTCATTGGCACTCTATTGTCCTGTTCTCGTCAAGTTTACGGCCGACATCCACTACGATGCACTTCCCAAATATCTATAAATAAAATCCACTTCACACCTTGTAACAATGAACTCGAAAATAACACCTATCAACATCCACCATCATCATCATCATCCAGATGACTCGTTTTGCTTCCTTTCATTTGAAACAAAGCAAATTTTTATCCAAACATCCATTTCTGCACTCAACTTTAATGTCAACTAAAACCAAAGAATCTATTATTGTGTAAGATTATGTATGTACACATTTACATATAGAATTTATTTATCGTCGCTAAAAAATTCCAACTTACTTAAGGTTTCGCTAAAGAATCCCGCGTTCCTAACGGAGAAAAATGAACAAATCGTTACAATGTAGAATTACTCTGCTCTACTACTTATTCTACGTGTACTAACTTCAAAATCATTCTTAATTATTTTCAACGACTCAAGCGGGGGGGGGGGGGGAACTACTTGAGTAGTACTCTACAATTTATTTAAGGAAAAGAGAACATTATGTACCGAACCATGTGTACGTACGTGTGTGTGTAAAATATATTTAGCAAAATGCAAAACAAAACTAGTTGACTAAAGTGGCCTTTTCTTTAATCTTACGCTTCATTGCACTCTGCGGGGAGAGCAGAGCATTGCGTGCTGCATAAAACCTGAACATATTCTTACATATTTTTTGGTCATTTCCTGACCCAAATTTCTTTTCAGGAACTTCATTCTTTAGATGATGTCATTTAAGTTTTTACTACATGGTTAGCTCTGAGCCTGCTTGTTTCGTCTAGCTTAGCTCTCTCAAGAAAAACGCCCGTCGTAGTCGTAAGGATAAGGAATTATGACTTCATTTTACAATGGGCAAGTGGTAAGTGATGTTTTATGGCAAGGCTTTTGTGCTTTTACATTCCAATACTGTGCCCTGTCCTGCTCCAGCTCCTGTACGGCATGGCATGGCATGCCTCCACCGCCACAGCCACGGACTTCATGCTCTATAAAGTATAGAGCGCATAAAGTTGTAAGTACTGAATAAGGAAAAGGAGTGAACATTTTGACTGGGCCAAAATGATGTAAAGAAAAAATAAAAGACATTTGGAGTTCTTTGAAGGAATTGCGACTTGCGACTCTGTGAGTAGCTCCCGGCTCTCTGTCTCTCTCCTTACTTCTTTTTTTTGTCCCATGAAAAGTTAGGCAGGGTGAAAGTAGAAAGTTGGAGAAAGCAAAAAGAGTTGTTTTATTGTACAATCAAACTCTTCTTTGATTGTCACAGAAGCTTCTCTTTAGTTTTCGGGCTTTCTAAGTGCAGGCAGAGTTCTAGTCCAGAGTATCGAAACCTCAGACGACATGCTAGATATCATACATACATGGTTTTCGGGGTTTCGGTTTGGTAGATTTTGGGGTTGTCGATATGATGGCTACCCCAGTTCATTATAACTTGGCCTAGCCCAATAAAAAGACTTTGTCATTTTAATATGCAAGAGAAAGTGTGAGTTGAGGGGACAAGCTATGAACGGAACGATGAGTCGATAATGGCTCCAGCTCCGCAGCACCCAAAGTTACATTTACAATAGAATCGCTAAGGTTTATGATGACTTGAAAGCAATCAGAGACGACATAACGAGCTTTGGCTTTAGCTTTTGGTCTACTGTGGCTTTGGCTTTCCCTGTGGTTCCATGATGAACGTCAACTCGACAACCATAGGATCTATGGAAGAAGTGGAAGAGACCTGTCAAGAGCAGATTTTTCTGCCCTCAGTTTCCGCGTTTATAATTAAAACCCCTCGGGTGTTAATTAAGGACCTCAATTCTACCGTAAAGTTGGCAAAACTATGTTACGTGACTAAGCTTTTTCCTTAAAGCTGGAGCGACCAGTACCATCACCATGTCTTCCGCGCAAAGCAGAATTATGAACAGTCCTACCGTTGCTGAAAGTTATACCATGTCCAATTTCAGAATTCGACGAAACTGTTAAAATGCTATTTGTGGGATTCTGCTACGCTTAGGGATAAAAGGAAGTAGGAAATATAAACCACAACCACAACTGTGTCCATTCTATTTTAAGCCCACACAAAGAAATATAATGAGTTAGTTTTTAAACATCCAAATAGAAATGAAACAAAGGTAAATTTATTTTCAGCGTAAGCAATATTAACTGAATCCTTGTTTCTGTTCAAACTAAGCAGACGAGTCTTTTCACGATGCAACTCATCATCTATTTTACATATTTAACAAATTTCATAAGTTTTTATTTGCATTTCGTTAGTTTTGGTTCCGGTACACTTTTTGGACGACAATTTTACAAAAAGTTTGAGTTTCAAAAGTTTCATTCGTGATTAAAATAAATTTTGGCGTTAAACAGTAGCACCTTGAATTTGATCGCTCCATATTATCTGTTGTAGTTCAAAGTATTCTATTGATTTCACTGGATTCTAGCGAAAATCAGACTCTCTCATCTGCGAGGACATCCCTAGGATTACGCTTACGATTGGAGAACCAAGCGTCTTGGAAAGTATTACGAACAGTAGTGTAAGCGCTTGCTGTTGCAGACACAATAGTAGTGAAAATACTTCTTACACCTTCTTGAAGCCGCTCGACTCTTGTAGCAGGTGGAAGTTCACTGTGGGGCGGGATTGGATCGAAACGTTTGTGAATTATGACCTCGTCCGGGGCTCCATCTTGATTAGGTGCAGACTTATCATCAGCAACGGGAGTTCCTTGCGGCATTTCAATCTGGACAGGTGCGCTGGGCTGGGGACTGTTGTATTGGTGACCCTCTGGATCTGGTGAGAAGCTTGGAGGAACAACACAGTTTCCGACGATCGGCTTTTCTTCAACTTCCGGTGAGGTATGACGCGAAAAACGGAACGGCTCCTGGTATTCGAATGAGCGTATACTCTCCAAGTTCTTCTTTCTGTAGTCGGCCCTGAAATTGTTAATTGCATTTATTACTTAAAATAATGCAAGTCATCAAAGCGAATTGCATCATATTCGTTAATTTCACCGACTCGAAACTAACAATAGCTCAATACAAGTTATACAAGTCTAACTTAGGAAGGAATGTACTCTGCCAAGTCGAGTTCGGCTCACGTCCAGCTCAGCCTTTAAAAAATGAAATACTTGTCGGGTCAGGCCGTGCTAAATTTCGGCTCAGCTGTCTGCTCAACTCTAAATCTTGATAATACTAAAATTTATAAATTATTTACAATTTGTACTATTCTTACGCAATGCGACTCTCGACTGCTGGAATTTCTACATAGCGTTCTGTGCGGAGGGCGTCCGTGTTCACAATGCCCGATTCTAATTTGACAATGTTGTCAATCATGAGGTCAACCTTGACTTTGGCCCAATCTTCAGGAGACACCTCAGGTGGACTAACTTCAAATGAATACTCCATGATACTGTCTGTCGAAGTGGATGACTCACTGGCCGTCGACTCGAATTCAAGTAAATCTTTTGGTATGTCGAAAGTCTTAGACTCATCCATCACTGATGAGTTGAGAAAGTATATAACTGATGAAAAAAGCACTGATGAATATATCACTGATTAAAATAGAACAAATTGTGATCTGCCAAAAAGATAATGGACTAGTTTCTTGTCTACTTTGTCTTGTTTTGACAACACGTTTGAAATTAGCATTTGCCTCGCTTTGCACTTTTTCGACCAATTTGCCATCTTGCTTGATTCAACTGTCAGCTCATCTCAATGACAACGAAAAACATTTAAAAAATTGGAATCCCTTGGATTTTTTAATTGAAAAATATTTGAAAACAAATGTTAATGCTTGATTTTATTTTTATTTTGGGCAGTGTAAAGAGTTTAGACTGAATGTCCAACTTCTACATGTACATGTTTAGCCATGTAAATAATGCATTGGTCAGAACAAATTTAGTCGAATTTCTTATTCCAATAAAATCGAGAATTGAGATGAGATACGAAAATTGCAGTATTTTAGTATTTGGGGGGCAGAGATTAAATAAACATTTTATTAATGCAGAACAGCATTTCAATTTTATTTCAATTCATAATTTTGTCTCAAAATCCTTTAAAAAAACTAAAAGCAGCTAGCTGGCCATATATCCCGAGTTAAGCCGTATTAGTTTTAAATCAGTATATTTATTACAATAATCATTCATTTACAATTTTGCAATCATCTAAATTAAATGTTTAAACTAAATTAAATTAAAACTTTGGCAGGTCACCACTAACTTCTAAACTCTTTAATTAGCTTTGTATATCTGAATTCGGCGAACTTAGCAAACTATATTATCAATTCTTATAAGCGTATTTCCATGAGTTGTAAAGTCAGAATTACATATGTTAAAATTGTACAGATCTTAAATTTGGTCGAATTTCCTTTCCTCATCATATTATAAGTAGAGTGCACGCCGTACAGCACTGCCTGCAACTTTTAGCCAAAGAAGTTTTATTAGTTTCCTGGTTTCGTTTGATCGCGACGCGAAAGTTGGTGATTTACATTTGCATGACATGCATACATGTGCTAGGAATCTGGATGAAAGATCAGATGAGTTCTTCATCTCATAGTTTGTTCTCGTTTGTCAAATATCTTCCGGCACGGTACTGCACAGTGTGACTGACTTTACTTCACAGCTACAAGACTAGGAAAGTTGAAACAGTCAAAACTCTGAAACAATTTCAACTTCATATTGAGCTCCACCCGAAACTCTTTCTTCTGCAACTTTAACTTATGACAAAGCTAGCCTGGACAAGTCAAATGACTCAAATTTGCACTACTACTACAAAAAATTTATATCTTGAATTTTGTCCAGTTTATCTAGATTCGAGATTCTAGAATAGCTTCGAAGGACTAAAAAAGGCGTGCAGAGTGCGTGCCTCGTATAAAACCAAAATCCTTCCTAAGTGTAACACACAATCTCAATTGGCTTTCACTCCTTTGTTCATTGTTCGACTTTAATTTATTTCGCAAATCGCGTGGGCACGCAAAATTAAAAAAGCTACGACACCACTACTGATTAAATTTAGATGAATCCTAATCCTTTAGCTTTCTTACGGTTCTAATTTTGCTCTTGGAGACGATGATGCCATGGTCAATTTGTAATATTGTTTGCCTGGAAGCCCCAGACGACTTTGCTTTGAAATTATTTGACTGCACAGGAAGTACAAGCGTACAAACCAAACAAAGATCCGAATCCAACGGACGCCTGCAACTTGCAACGTCGTGAGTCGTAAAATTGGATGTTGGAAGAAGACGGAATCGCCTCGCAGAGCCAAAGGAAACCGGAAATTTGTGGCCAGTGAAACTTGTGTAAAACAATATGGGAGTCGACGTTAAATGTGAGCTTAATTTCACAAGATCAGATCTGATGGGAGAAACGACCCTGTGGACTGCCTGGACTCCAATCCTTTGCAACTTGCAAGATTCGGACTTAAGCTTCGGATAAACATAATCTAGCGTCTAGTTTCTAGCTAGTTTGTTTCCTAGAACCAACCTGCCTAAGCCACTGTAAGCTTTTCGTGTCGGAGAACTTTCTCAATATAAACACCCAAATCTCTTTGTTATTCTCGTATTGAGAGAGTACGGACGTGTAGTTGTACGAACTCATTCCAGAGGATTTTATCAGTGTGAAATCAGCAAGGTAGTACACTCGACCCCCCTCAAATCTACCGTCATACACTTGTCGCATTTGAACCCATAAATAATGCCACCTTTCACACCAACCCAATTTATCATCTCACAACACTCTCTTGCAGTTAACAAAAACAGAATCAATAATTTATTAAGGTGAATGAATGTGTGTGTGTGACGCCTGCACCATTTCGTACTTTAATGACAATGGCAGGCAAGGCAGGCAGCATGGGTAATAGTAATTTGTAGAGGTGCGGCTGGCTACGACCCAAAGAGGTTGGCACTTGACATTAACAAGTTCTTATCGGGCCCGGACTTTGTTTTGACTTTGAATCATTGAGATGTAAAGTCTTAAGTAAGTACAAGTCAACTCCGGTTTCTTATGTAACAATTAATCATGGCCAAGCTTTGTGAGCCCAAAAACTAACGTAAGTTGCAAAATTTCTTCAAAGCTTCCAGATTTGTGCTTGTTTTTTAGGGCAATAATATTTTGCGATTTTCACTAATAAACCCAGCTAGCCACAGCCACTCTGATCAAATTACAAATTCCAATGCTAATTTGATGGGTACTAACGAGTATGTATGTAGTGCTAGTGGTGCATTGCATTATATTTCATGATCATCCATATAATCACTTTAACTCAGTCAGTCAGCCTACCCACAAAATAATCAGGGCGATGATGGTTATTGCTTTCGGAAGTTTCGTCCTAAAAGGGGGAAAGACGAAAGAGTTAGTTGGAGACAAATTTACATTCCATTTCTACATACATTTACACATCCGATCCGATGTAGTTAGCATTAGCAAAGTTGGGGCTTGTTGTTTGTCGACGACGACGAGTCGAAGAAGTACGAGGAGGATGGATGAAGTGATGAATGATAGACTCACTTGGCACAATATTATTAAGCTCCTCGAGCCGAGTTGAGTTTCAGTTTGAGTTTGAGATGTAGTAAAAGTGATCAACTCAAACTAATAATAAGATGTGAAACTCCCCTCCTTTTCCTTCATCCAACTACACAACTGCAACTGTATGTACGAATTATATGCAAAAGCAAAGGAGTGAGATTGCACTTGGAAAATAACACCGGCTCCGGCTCAGTCTCAAGTTTCTTCTTACGAGTACGAGATACTATCCGGCAAATCCATTTCCTTGAATCATTTCACGAGGGGTCTCTCTCATATGAGCCAAGTCGTCGTCTAATAAGTTAGTTCGTGAGTTTAGCTTATTAAGTTTCATTTTGATATGAGAAATAAGAACTGACGAGTGTGAGAGTGAGATGAGGAATCATACGTTATGATGGATCATAAATTTTGAGATGTGTGGGTTTGGCCCATGCATTTGAATTTGTATTCCTCTCACTCATTTGGCCCTTTTGGAAGACGGAAGAAGAAGCGAGGCAATTAGATATTCACCAAATTTCTCTCGTTCAAAACTAAATAAAGTAACTCATTCAACCGCCACTGCTGCGAGTGCCAGTGCTTTTCTTGTTCGAAGTCTACTGCTACTTGTGCTTGTACTTTTCCTTGCCTTGCTTTTGCCTTTCCTCCTGCCGACTTGTCTCTAATTTGAGCCAACGTAGCAAAGTATACCTTTCTCAAGCTCCCTGCATGTACAATTGAGCTGGGGATAGGTCTTGCCTGGAAGCCAAGGCAAGAGCAGGTTCACTCTCATTGAACTGAACACAAATATTAACTCTTGTCAGACTTTCCCCAACCGCCCCAACAAAGTGTAACTTTCTCCCGAAAAGAGAGAGCCAGAAAACTTTTCTTGCAGTGTGTTTTTAGTTTTTGAAAGAGAAATCATCATCTCGGTATTCCTTTCCTTTTCTGAAATCCGACGGAGTTGAAGAACCCCGGAAAAGGTGATACCCTTCATTTGACTCTGACACTTTCTATGCATATGTAAAACAAGGTTAGTCAAAGTTATGCTTTCAGAACATGCCCAAAATTTAGAATACCTTGCGAATCGTCATCAGTTTTGAAGTCAATTATCTAGTTGATTTTTTTAGACAGTTGTGTCTGCGTGGGATTCTTGGAACTCATCAGAACTTCTTACAGTGCTGCACGGGATGAAATGAATTGACAAAAATTACGCGGACATTGAGCTCAACATTGGAAAACAAAATTTACGGTCGCTTGCGCCTGAGACTCTCAAACATAAAATTACTCAAGAATCAGCTGACTTTGCTTTGACTTGAAGTTCATACGTAGGCGACTACATTTCATCTTCTCTCTCCTCTGAACCAAAGTAATATGAAAATGAACTTGAATAGAGAGAAGAGCCAGGCTAGAACTGAATTAATTTCTACAGACTCGAAGGAAACACTAAGAAGTTTCTCTGTGCAGGAATTTGTGAATATTAATGATTACGAACAGGAGGTCTGGGACTGGGATTAGAATGCGGTTGGCGTGCTCAAGGTGTGTTTTGCTGCTTTTTATGTTGCACCTGACTCTTTGAGTCTCTAACAAACACGGGCAAAGAAAGTTGAGAAAAGTTGTTTGTTTTGAGCTTTGAGCACACCGAGTGTTGTATGTATAATTGCAAGTTAATGTTCTGATCCACCAGGGATTAGAAGCGAGTGAAAATTGTTCGGCTGGCTGGCTGATGCTTTAGAAAGCTAGACGCATTTTCTCCATGTACGTGTGCAGTGCACATGGGAAATTTAGAATGAAATCAACTCTATTCTAAATCAAGGCTGGGCGATACTCAATTAGAGCGTTGTGAAATGTAGTCAATCTTATATTTTGTATTTATTCAGTCACTCGTATCGTATTCTCTAGGATTCCTATTCACCCTGCTCGTTCTAATCCAAGGCTTGCCTTGACATTTCCAAATTTCAAGAGAGAGCCCTCATTTGTCTAATGGAACCCTTTCGACTTCAATTGTATTCACATTTGTAGAATTGATAAACTAATTACTAGGAAGAACTGCTTCATCCAACCGTTCAATCCATCCTAGCATTCACCTGGTCTTCTGTCTGGTCTGGTCTTCCCTTACCTTGAAATTAGACCTAGCCTTGTACTTTTAGAGCGAAAGTCTCATAAATCTCAATCCACACTTGATTGGTAAAATACGGTGCAATGAACTAGTTAAGGAAAGATTCATTGAAACGCATTGCAAAACATACAAACGCAGAAACCCACTCATGAGTTTAGCTAATTAATTACAGAGTCAGTTTCGTAGCAAGGTGCAAGGTGGTTTGTATTTTCCAAGTCTGAGGTTTGGCTCAAAAGAGAGTGAAAACCGCACGAAGAATATGAATTGAACCCAAGTCAGTGCTCGTAACTCGTAATTTCGTGTTAACAATAGAAGGTAATAACATATACGGGGGTGGCAATAACAACCTTCGGTGAGTGGCAGAGCGTGAGCGTGATGGCAAATTAAATTAGTAGGAAGGTGTGCAGGGAAGCCCTACAAGTAAATCGTATATTTAGAAGAAGCCACCAAATTCTACAATTTGGTTTTCGGAGCATTCGTATCCTTAATTGGCTAGGCGTTAGAAATTGAGCTTGCGATTGAAGCAGCAGAAGGAGGTGTAGATTTTGTGGAGTCAAGCATGCGGCAAAGTGCTTCAGAGTCACAAGTTCGGAGGACAAAATTAAGTATAGTTTTTGTAGACTGAAAATGTTTGCGGTTTCGTATAACTCAGAGTTAGCACAAATTTATGGAATATTTAAGTGCAAGGCAGGAAGTGAAAATTGTAGTTGGAAGATAGTATAAGCCGCCGAAAGACCCAGCAATACCTTCTAATAAGCACATTTTAGAGTTTAGCTAATCTGCTCTGATAACGTAAAGCCTGTGGAAGGCAGAGTAGTTGCATTTGCTCTAAAAAAATATTTATAAAGTAAGCTTAACTACGGAGAAGTTCGCAAATGGAAAATATTGGAAGGGTTTGAATAAAAATTGCACTCAACGCAACCATATCTTTAAGCCTTGGCATTTTTTCCAAACATCTTTACAGGTTAACAACTTCGCAACTTTCAAGATTGCTATTATAATACGCATTAAATTTTTACTTTACTTGCTTCCACCTAGACAAGCGCTATTGTTTAAATGTCAGTTAATAATTCTGGTATTTATGAGGTAGAAACTGAACTCAATAAAAAAAATTCTTTGGCTCAGTCAGTACGCTTCCATTAAAGTAACACACACTATTAGATTCAGTTACTCAGTTAGTCGTAACTTTGCAGATTCCCCCTCAACCTTACTATTCCTCTCGCTCAACTTACTCCTATCGGAAATGTGCCTTGGAGTCCTGCAAAACACCCCGAATGCCATTGAACTACATTGTAAGAAATGAATGCAAGGCACTTGAGGACTGAATCTGCTTCTCTGTGTAGAAAATTGTAAAACCTCTAAAGATAAACGTACATCATGCATTAGAGCTACTCAAAGATGCACTTGACGCCAGAGCCAGTATGGAACTCGTAGATTTCAATTGTGAAAGTTGAAGTGAAAGTGCTCCAGTCTCCCAGCCTCCCTGCCTCGGCAGATTCTTTATTCCTTTCTCCAGACTTTCTCCAGCTTTCTTTAGAAAGGAGGGGGGAAATGGGCTTGGAAATGAGTCTTCATTCCGAGCATTGTGCGTCTAGGTAGAGGAGACCAATTGAGAGGAGAAAGTTGGATGTGTGCAATGTATGTCAGACACACACATGCACATAGCATATACATACGAGAGACCAAGTCAAGTCACAAATTTACAATGTATTCCTATTTGGGCACACAAAAAAAGTGCTAAGGCAAGCAAGGGCGGCGGCGAATCTCCCTACCACTAACATTTTCTTCTCTTCTGAAGGATCGATGGAGACACTTAACCCTCAAGACATGACTTTCCCATCGGGGACGATTTGGTTGTAAATGCCCAACAAATTGGGATTTTATTGACTCACACACATACACGCACTACACACCAAACTCCACCCAAAGTATTACTACCAGTGGGATTCCTAACTTTGAGAGAAGTAACATTGTCAAGTGTAAGTGTGTGCAAGAGCTTAGGGTTTTCGTCGCCCGCCGCCTGCCTTTAACGCACTACTTTCACTACCCTGAGTCTCAGGCATTCAGCTTTCTCCAGTACCTGAGAAAGTAAATACATTCAGAACTTAAGTAAGTACTCACATAATCTTATCACCAAAGATTCGGCACCAACCCGCCGCACACACGCCACACTGGTCCCAACCATTTTCGCACTACCTTTGTGAGTCTAAACACCGAAAGAGACATAAATTGTAGAATTCATCATGCGATGCAATAAGGGTTTTTTCCTTATCCCTTTTTTTGAAGGAGTCAAGCCAAGCACAATGAACCTTTTAATTTTATCAACTCAACTTTAACTAGAAAATAGTTGGAGCTGGAGCTGAGCTGGAGCTGGTTGGAGAAAGTAGGACTCAGGCAATAACCGTTCACATTCATGAATTTATACTTAATGAGTCCAAAGTTAAAGAAAAGGTGGAATTCCTCTACACGTGAATGCAATGCCTGCATAAGATTGTGTATTTATGGTAAGTGTAGAATTATTGTTGGGAAGAAGTGATATGTCGTGAAAGTTTTGGTTGTTATCGATCATGAATGTCCAAAGAGAACAAAGGAGAGAAAAGTAATAAATAATCCAGACCTTTTGCAATTCTTTCTTTCTTGCACTTTTTCGTCGCTTTGGTTTTACTCTATGTACTTGGAGCTGGAGCAGTTTGGACTCTCTCATTCATCGTCCCAGACCCTTCGACTTGGACTTATAGAGTAGTTTTGGTCCGAATTCGGTTCCAATGCCGTGGACACTACATTAGAATGAAATACGAGGAGAAATATACGATTAAAATGAGTAATTTGTCTCAGTTGGTGGCATCGTCCAAAGTACATAGTCATGTATTTGGTGAGCTCTCAGCAGAAGAAGACCCAAGAGCTTGGTTTCGTTTCAACCACGACGGGTAGTTTTTCCAGAGCAATTCAATGGAATATTGAATCCTCTTGATATCTGACCGGATATATTATTGTGGGAAGGAGAGCCAGGCGTGTGTGGAGTTGTCTTCTCAAGCGAAGCCATCCTTCCTTCCTTAGAAAAATAATACGGGCTTTTGTTTGTGTTAAATTGAATTGGAGTTGGACATGGGAGTTGAGTTGGTGCTGTTGTATGCTGGTTGGTCTCACTGTCTGACCTGAACCACGTTTTTGCAATTCGATCTTGGAGAACATTTTCTTCAAGCCGTCTCCCGCATCACAAAATTTTTCGTGGGACCGTTAGTCTCTCAACGGACGTATCCGCTGAAAAGATCACATTCAGGTCGTGTCAGTCTCATCCAGAGAAAGTTTTTCTGAAACTTATCAAACAAATTTAATTTGACTTTTGTGAAGAAAAAAATGTCACATGAATAAATTTCAAATTGAAAGGAAATATGTGTTCTCAAATTTATTTGATCCAACGACGACTGACGACTGAAGAGTGCAATTTTAAAAATCAGGTCATATTCACATCAAAGACTCATTAGTTATTCTGCTGCTTCCTTTCTACTTTTTGGCTTTAATTTCGCATCAAATCATTCATGCAATGAAAGCTTAATTTATGCAAAGACTCATGACATGTGACAAGTTCAACAAATCATGAGAGTAGCATAGATTTCTTGCAGGTCGTCTACCACATTCGTTCCTTGGCTTTCTTCTTGGAGATCGTCACACTAGTTTTTTGTCTTCTACTTTTTCATACTTCCTTGGAAAAATTAGCATTTCGACAGAGTTATGCAAATGTGGAAGGCAAAATTGTATGCTTTGCTCCGGAGATCTCATCCAACTCCTCATAAATTCAAGAAATTCGAAATGGTGAACCTCTTTCTTCGGCTGATCCTATAAATTCTGAAACATTACATTTTGACTTCAAAAACAGATCTGGCTGACACAAGTGGATTTATTTCCCTGGAGAGTTTTCTTAAGATGTGCGCCTCTGCCTCTAGCTTTGCCTTGCCTTTGCCCGAAATGAAATGACGAGAGATTGGAGGCTCGGCTGGAAGAAAAGATGAACCAGGCTGATGCTTACGTTGAAACTCATGCAAGCAAGGATGGTTACACGTAGGTCATAAGTTTCAACTTGGTTTCGATTCTGCCCTATGAATCTAATGCAACGTGAGTCTTGGAAAAGCATGTGTTTTTTAGACTACAAAACATCACACAGGTAGTCGTCGTCGTCATTCAGGATTTACACACGGAGTGAGAGTCGGCAGGCAGACTTGACAGAGCGGAAAGCAATTTGAGTCCAACACGTTGACGGCACCAACCAACCCACCCAACTAACCAAAACCGGTCCAAACCTCGAAATATAATACTCCAATTCTGACCTTAGAAGATTTTAGGACCTAAAGCTTTTAGAATATTTTATGTCCTTATACATAGGTGTGCTGAGCACAAGAGACGATATAAAATCGGTTGCGACTTTCTTTCCACTTTCTCCTTAGCAAAGCGAGAAGGGAACAAAACGGCGAGTATGAACTCAATCCCTCGGTTCTCTTACGGTTTAAATCCGTAAGAGAAAGAAAAAGAGGATACAAATTGCTTAATACTTGTTTCCGCCCCATTAGCTAGTTTTTCTGTTCCGACTTTTAGCTCATGTACGCAGTACGTAGTACGTGTTGCTTCAAGCATAGAATCAAATGGAAAAGTGTACAATGTAAAAGGATCAAACTGTAAGAGTCTACAAGTCTACATAGTCGGCGACAATTTTTTGAGCAAACACATTTGCAAGGCACAAAACAAACGGAAGGAAATGGAGCATTCGAAAGTGCACACAATCTTCTTACAAGCGAGCACGAAACACTCCCCAAAACCGCCATCATTCAACACACACGTGGCTTGACGTACGTAATATCTACATTCAGCATTTTTTGTTAACAGAGAAATCCACAAATGTAACTTTCATTTGCGGTAGCACTTTCTCCCGACACAGAATTATTGCAATTTCGACTCTGGGTAGCTCAAGATAAAGTGTGTTTACTTTAGAACATAAATATTCAATTTCGCCTTTTAGCTTTAAATGTTCACCTGAGAGGAAACTACAAGAGTTTATAATAACTCTCATCATGTCAAAATGCCAAAGTCAAATGTGCTTTCCCCAGCACAGTAAAAGTGAGCGATGAATGGGGTGGGCCAACAAGGTCAAAGTTCAAGATCGAAGTCAGGCCCTGAAAATCTAGAGAGCAGCAGATTCTTGACTCGATTATTCATTCGATTGCAGACAAGATCTTTGATGAGTGATTGACCTGGGGCGGCTGAAGATTGGCTCAAGATTTGCAATGTTACAAAGGTCATCTGTGCCTATTCTGCTCCCAGGCTTGTTGGCTTTTCACATACCTTTGAAGTTGGAGTTGGCCGAGTAATTTTTCTTGTGTGCTGAAAGGTTGGAGGGTGAAATCGAAATCGAGTCAAGATTGATCTGTGAGTGCTACGCATAGTTTTTCTCTAGTTTTAGGATTTTGGTTTAGGTTAGGATGAAAGTTAGAGGAATAATCCGAGAGAAGAAGAATCAGATACTCGTAGAAAGGATGTAGGAAGTTGAAGAAAAAAATGTGTAAAGGGAATTTTTGGGGATAGCAGAGATTTGTACAGACTAGGATCTTGGTCATCAATCTTTCGTCTCTCTTCTTCTTTCTCCATTCCAAAATCTCTTCACCATCATCATCTTCCTCTTTTAGACGACGACTAACCTCCACATACATAAATGATATACTCCCGACTCCACGACCCAACCATGAAGAGAAGAACAAGTTTCTTAAGAGCAGCCCCAACTCTACTAAGGACACCAAAGAATGAATGCATGGATTTCACCCCACTCGATACCCAGGGAGAAAGTACTTTCTTTGGATTTGGAGTAAAAGCCGATGAATGCTGATTTTGCTAATGTTTCTCAAGTCAAATCTGTAAATAGAGGGTAAATGTGCAGACAAAATTTGATGCCATATGTGCGATATTGTTGGCTATCTTTCGCAACGTTTTAGGAAAAGACTTGAGAGCACGAATGCCAGACAATTGCAAATCTTGAATATTTCCAGAATATTATTTGACAATTTTCTTTTGCTGCACAATGCAGAGAAATCTTCCCACATCAGATCAGATCATATGGACGGCGACGACTCATCTGTGAAGTCAGAGGAATTGAGTCGAGTCGAGTGAGTGAGTGTATCAAAGTTTATCCTCTCTGGGGGCTCCCCAATTTCCACTCGAGTGGTTATTGAGAAGACTTGTCGACATTTGTTGTCAAAATGTGGACGCCGGATGCTTTCTGCATTTCATGTTTCTAACTTAGTCTTTGATACAAAGATCGGAATTTGCGACCGGCAATTCCACCGCTGAAAGTGAAGGCCAATACCAAGGTCTGATTAATCTTCCTCCCATCAATAATTTATTGGTGGCGAAACCAACATCAGACCAGATCTGATAGATTTTAACACCCTGATTCGTCGCTGCTTAACCAGAACAGAACAGATCAGTAGACAGTGGGCAACATTGAGGCCGTGAGCGAATCATTGAGTTTTGAATTTCTCAAAAGATGCATTTTGCTATTTTTTTT
>JAQGCM010000362.1:0-27425 GCA_034699705.1 Hymenaphorura dentifera | reverse complement strand
TGGGAACCGAAATTTTTTGTTGACTTGCAAATTTCCCTATACCTTTGCAGATCTAGTTTATATTATATAATCTAAGGGAGCTACGACCATAAAAATCTTATCTATGATGAATGCAAGACTTTTGCGGCACTTGAGTAGAGCGAATTTTCTTTTCGCTTTGTTCGGCTTTTGAATAATTTCATTCAACGGTCAAAACTTGCTCTGCTTGCTCCGTCAACTACTCTAGCCAGTCTTGTTCTAAAATCAAGTTTGCTGTTTTTGTTTCTCGTCAATTAGTTTGTCGTTATTTTTTAATTGTGTTCATCTTTCTGCTGGTCGCGGGTGCTACTCGTTTGTGCTCTTTTTGAAAATAAGGACGAAGATGATGACCGACGAGGATTACGAGGACGCCTACGAGAATTTGTCATCGGAGGAGAAACTGTATTTGGCAGTGAAGTCGCTCTTTTTCCTAGGAAATCTTGAGCGCTTGGATAACGAGCTGGAGTGGTTCGAGTTGGTTTACTTGGCGGACCTGATGGAATTTTCCAAAGATCCGAAGTACGAGGATCCACACGAGTATGCCGAATTGGAGAAAGAGTTGAAGGGCGTATTGGATCAAAAGAGAGAAGAGTTGTTCGCAAGATTTTTTGTCGATCCAGAGGCTGAGGAACCTCTGCTTTCAGATTGGGACTGGCCAAAGGTACACACTCTTATTCACTGCTCACTCATTAAACTCATCATGGCAATTACTTAAGTGCCAATGTTACCATTTTTTGACCAACATTTTATTCAACTCTCTGGCTTCATTCATTCATTCAAAGATTTCCTCTCTCAACCACTAAAGCTTGCCAACTTGGTACAGAATACAAAACACGGTTTTCTAAACAATTTATTCAATACGGCTTAACCTTAGATTTAGAAGAGTACATCTAGAAAAACGTTCATAATGTAAAGAGGTAGGGAGTGTAGTTTCTGTTAATTTTTTCATTAGGGTCGACCGACGCCGACACAAAAAGCAAATAATAGGTTGGAGGTAGCGGACTAGCAATGCCAATCCAACCCCGATTTGCTAATTGTCAATAAACAAAATGTTTTTAGTCAAATGTTTTCGAACTGACATTTGACATGGAGTTTGTTGCCCACCATGATTCAGGACCTAAACTTCTCCAAGAAACTCGCATGCCATGTTTTTACAACCTGACGAACGTTAAATAACGAAAAATCTTTTCAATGACATAAGGCCATTAGAGGGGTTTTTCATTTAACGTTAACGATTATTGTTCTGAAGTTTGGATATTTTTTATTACGTTGATAACGATGCTAGTTTTGAGTGTCCTCCTTTGAGATTCCATGGTCTTTTGACTTCTGGAAGTCATGCAATTTCCGGGTTGCTAGGTCAGCATTGTCAAAAATGGGCATAAAAACTACCCGCTCGCCGCTCCCTGTGAATACGTTAAATTTTTCCGAGATGACCTTAGCTTTACAGTGCTTGCTTACAAAGCTTGTTCGATAAACTAAACTGCCTTGCCACGTTATTTCCTACGACACCATATAAGTACACGCGTTAAACGACAAAATCCGAGGCCGGTTTTTAAGATGGCACGGTATTTTACTGAACAAGTTTTGCATGCAACATTGCTCTATACCTAAACTAAGGGCTCAAGAGCCAAGAAATCAACACAGAATTTCTGAGAGAAACCCGACGGAACTCTCAATTTCTTTTGTTTGGATTGAGATTTGGGCCAGCAATTTCATGGCTTGCAGTAATTATGACATTTTCATATTTTTATAGGATACTGTAACTTCCTCACTAAAGTAGGGTAAGGTCAAATATGATGATGTAGAATCTGGGAACATCCCCTTAGAACATTACGAACAATACATCCTCTTATTACTGACAACGGTTTGGCAATCCAAATCGTTTCCTAAAATATTCGAAAACGCTTTGTTCAAAAACGATTTCAAATTCCCAAAGCTTGAACCTTTGTTGCGATTTCTCGCATTGTACTAGGTGCAGCTTAAACATGTAGAATCAAGCATTGCCGCTAACCTACTACTTTCTACTGATTCTATCAATACCATAGCCCTCACAAAAAAGGTGTCCCAGCCCAGCTGCAGTTGCGAGCCCAAATAAGTAAAAGATGTTTGTTAGTAACTGTTCAGAAAACCTTGTACCTTTTTGTACTGGTTGTATTCTTTTTCAAATTGGCAATCTTTTGTGGAAGGCAGATTGAATAATAAGTCGGTTAAAATAAGACTGGAGATACTTCATTGCTAATTTAATTTTGTTTGATCTACAGGGACCGCCACCAGCTGTTCCAGTGCCGGAAGAAGAACAATACGAAGCGCAGTTTGACGATAGTAATAAAGAAAACGATCCTCCAGTCTATCAAGAGCTCTAATCTTCGACTGGAATGCGGATTGCAGACAACACTCACGATGCTGCTCAACAATCAAAATTCAGAATCTGTATTTAAGTAAATTGTTCTATATTTTCTTAGAAATTTCGTAAAAATACCAAATCAGGCATTGTTCAGCTTTATATTTCTTCAAAACTGAAAAAATCCGGCATAGCTCTTCCTTACCTTTCTTAAAAATAAAAAAATCAAGCATTGTATCTTCTTTCAAATCTTATTATTCCTCAAGAAGTTTAATTTTTAATTAATTCTACTTTACTATAATTTTGCAGAGCAAAGTTTTGAAAGTTTTGATTCCTTTTTCATTTCCTGAGCGTGAGACACCTTTTGTATGTCTGTACATAAGTTGTTGTTGGGTTGTAGAGACTTTGGGGGGGATTTCGGTCTGGGGAAATAGATTTTGGTTTAGGTTTAGGCTGAACGTTATTTTGAATCAGACGTTACGTACGACCTCTTGTCCTATATCTCTACCTCTACAACATATGTGGAAACAGAGCCGAAGAGAACCAAAAAAAAATTGGATTGGAAAGGAAGGGTTAGCTCTTAGCTGGCGCAGGCAGAGAGTGCAGCAGAGTTTGGTATGGATTGGAAGCACTTTCGTCACCTTCAGGTTGCTCGTTGTTCCTTCCTTTCATTCTAATTTTCCGATTTTCCCTATATTTGCCATTAGTTTAGAGCCAAGAGCCAACAGCTTGAGCTGAATGCTGACTCAATCCTAAACTAGACAGAGTAGAAGAGTTGGTCGCAGAGTTGGAGTTGGAGTTGGACTTGTTGTTAGTTGGACGACGGAAAAATTTTGTGTTCAAGTTTCACACGGATTTAGGTTGAGTTTTCTGATATAGTTAGTAGTCTGCCTTCAGCCTCTTGTCTCTCCTAACGTCCTCCTCAGCCAGCAGCACGAGTTACCATCACTCAGCCGACCACTTTTCTAATTTTTACAATATTTACCATTTTTTTAAAGGAAGGGCTCCCCCCTGCCCCCCTTCTCTCCCCCCATGCCCGTCAAGGGCTCTTTTTTGTTTTTGACTTGGACAAAGTCCTCGCACTAACGTTCTGCCATCGACATACTACATAGTAGTCAGCTCAGCAAGTCGGTCGGAGTGAGAGAGTGAAGGTGACCCCCAGAAAATTACTACCACTCTCCTCCTGAGCTGACCCATCGTAATTTTCGTAATCATCACGTTTTTATTTCTAATTCAAAATTTCGACAAGGGTCAACCGCAAAACGTTACAACATCAGTTCAGTTATTAAGTGCTCAGTCAGTACCACCAACCCAAAGTGACCATCGCAAACCATCACGCTCAAGGAAGGCTCCACAGCACGACGGCCTTTCTTTCATTGTTGTTTTTTACTCGGCTAGTCGTCTACTGTACTACTACTACCAACTAGAACTACTGATTAGTACAGTAGAACAGGAGGACGATTTATTTGGTTTGAACGGGGACGCTGAAATTTAAGTAAGTATTTTAGTAAATCGGAAGTGAATCAGATGTATTTTAAGGGTCTTATAGGCCTGCGATAGGTGATAGGGTGTAGGGCTGGTTGGACAGTCAAGTTATTTTAAAAAGTAGTAGTCAATCAAGTAGGTAGTGGTAGAAGCCAGTCTTTTTTGGTTGGTATTTTAGTTTGTAGTTAGTTTGATCGCTTACCCGTGCATAACGTCAAATCTAGTGCTCTGTTTGAATTAGCTGAGCAGACAGACATCCGACATACCTACATATATAATGTTCGCAGTTAAATTTCATCAGCAGTCTTCCGGTTCAGCATAATCGCATTCGCTCCAACTGCGTTGGTTCACTATTAAATTCTAATCGTCTAATCGAATCGATTTCTCAAGATAAACATCTGGGACACCGAACACGTCATAAACCTCGGCTTCGTCGTCGTCGTCGTATTCCTCGAGTGAAAGGGTTGACAGTTGACAGTAATGAGAATGAGAATAAGTTGAGAATTTTCAAGTTCTGAAGATGGATCGGAGTCATTGCTCTCATTGGACAGCATGTTGACAACCAAAAGGAACCCACATGTCGTGAAAAATAGGTAAGCTTGAAAGCTTTATGGACGAGTAGTGCATAGTGGCTTGATTTTTATTTAAATTCTCGGAAAACCTAACGCGATAGATTCGTTTCGAATAGTACTCATTCTAATCGAATTCTTTAGGCAAGATTAGAAAAAATACTGACCCTAAGTAAGGTAGTTTACTAGCCCTTGAACGAACAAAATAATTATTATTTTCTTGCTGTTTACCAATGTGGTCTTGCAAATGAGGTTATAAATTAATTAGTCAATTGGTCGATTTTGGCATCTCACTTTGCATTTAAATTGGGTAGTTTTCGATAAAACGGCACATGGCTTGAGCGCAGGAAAGATGTGAGCAGAAATGGTTAATTTAAAAAATCAACTAATTTAATAAAACAAGCTAGCAATAATAGCTATAAGTCAATACTAAAAATTGCAGTTCCATTGTTTTGTAAACTCGTAAGGGAATTATTTATACCGGCGGGCTAACAAGAATTATAGAGTTCGAACTCTTGGAACTACGAGAGAATTACCTCGAAATATGGTGAATTAAACGAAACAAGGTTATCGTCGCATGCGGCGGCTGCGTCGCATTAGAAAAATACCAACTACAACACAATGGGGAAACAAATTACAATCTCGGGAAATGTAATCATCTTGCAGGTTGGCGGAATATTTTTTGTCGTCCATTATCAATTGCTTGCTCGATTCGAACAATGAGCAATCCCTTGAGTTCTATTCACATGACCTATTTTTATTTAGTAATTAGTATCAGCAGGATAGATAGATCAATGCAAAATCCTTCGATCGGTAAAAAAAATGTTAGAATCACATCTATTTATTTGTTTATGGGAGAGCCCTCATAACTGAGTAAAGATTGTATCACTGCCGATACGATATACGATTATAACTATGGGACACGTTTGAGAAAGGATATGCGATTTGTTGTGCAGGATGTTAACGAATTAGTAGACGCTTAGATAATTTCGGTTATTTGCAAGGACTTGAACTTATTTGAATGAAAGCATTGCAATAGTAGCTCGCGACCGAGTAATCCAGGATTCGTTCTTAATGCCCGTATAATACGAAGTTTGGATAAATTGACAGCAATTAGCAATACTTTAGACCACTCTGCTCTGCGGGTTGTCGTTTAGTGTTCATTTTTTCAGAAAAGGAACTTAAATATAAAGTTCTTGATAGGAATTAGGAACTCTTTCGAGGAAATGAAATGCTGCCTGTATTATGTGTATGTATTTGCTGTTCAAATGTGTTTTCCTCATTTCTTTACCTCGGGAAACTCGGGATTCACTGTCATGTCACCGTCACCAGCCAGGAAAATGAAAAACACATGCATATAGTTAGGACATATGGGCAAAAACTCGAAGAAAGTTTACAACATTCGCCAGAAGTGAACAGTGAACATTGCAGAAATTCAATTAAAGGCGTTCACACCTGCTCTAACTTCATCCTCGCAAATCAAATCCTTTGCAACGTCCAATTCATTCTCTAGAATCTAGATGCATGTTCGATAAGTACTTAAGTTAGTATAGGTTAGTCATTTTTGGATCTGTGTTTCATGTTATGTGCGTATGGATGTGGGTGGCTAAATATTTTTTTCTAGCTTTGGAATATGTTATTTCATAGTATCTACATTTTCTGAAATTAAGTCCGCTACCGCTGTGAAGGTGGAATTTGGTATAGAGTTCAGATGAATGTTAACTTGAAAGTTCAAAGTCAGTACCGACCACCGCCGCCTTAGTGAATATTTTCTAGTTGCATCTAATCTCTGTTTCTCTGTAAACAAGACAAGATCATCTGCTGACGTCAAATGTCCCACGTTTTCAGATGTAAGCACGACCGAAACCTGTCTGGGAATAGAAAACTGCGTTTTAAGGCTGAGCCAACGCGATCGGTTAAGCAGAGTATTAAACGTAGTAGTGGTAATAGAGTCAGAGTATCTTTGAATGTGGTTGGTGGCGGTTTTGATAGGTTCATCTATAACTAAAATAAGCGCAGTAAGAATTTATTTAAAACCGCACTGATGGCATGACGGGTCAAACCAGGCCGTCAGTGAAATCAAAATTTGGTTCGACATACTCGTATCTGTTCATTAGTCAGTCCGAAAAATGTTTGATGTGGAGTTAGGAATCATATTTTTCACAGTAATAAGTCTTGCGTTTCCGATGAGAAAGATTTCTTTGCAAAGGTTTGAAGTCGTTAGTCTCGTTTAGATCTCACGATCCGGTACATATTCTCATCACTTTTTGATTAACTATCGTTTTACTGCGTTATTTTCGACAACAGCTATAAGTTACGTGACCGAAGCATACTAACTAAAAATAAGCCAGCCTTTAAAGTTTTTCTATCTGTATGTATTCCTAACGGCTTTTTGTTGGGAATCATTGCTTTAATTTGAAATTCAAATTATGATAAAGAATACATATGAAGTTCGCTAGGGATGTCACAAAAGTTCTCTCTTCTTGCTTCATATTGTTCTTGAGTATGACCAGAGGATTTGGTATATCAAGGTTAGAAATATTGCCAAGATGTTTGATCTGCGATGATTGCGAAATTGCGATTGTACGAAATGAAATATTTACAGAAACGGAGGACTAATTTTCAATTTTTGAGAACTATTCCTACTCCCATATCGCTAACTTTTCACTCGTCAGTAGGGTCGGCAAGTCGGCACTCGGCACCCATAAGAAACCATGCACTTTGCATGCAAGATCTCCTCAACTTGGAGGAAAAAACCATCCGCAGCAATCCTTGCTAACTTGACAAACCCAGCAATCAGAAAAGAATTGGAAAATCATATTGACAGATAATGTTGACTTTTTGTTTCTTAATTTTTGTTTTGGAATTGGAATTTTGCAATACCCAAACAGTCTTAGGCAATCATAAAATGATGGCTAACTTTGTTTCAATCAAGGCAACAAGGCAAGGCAATCGGAAATTCTCACAAAAGAATCATTTTTATGTTAAGGATCTGAATTCTGAGCTGTGAACTACTAGCTCAAATCATCCAAGTATTAGTTGAGTAAATTAAAAGTGACAATGTGTATGTTATTGTACAGCGCCTGGCCTTAATCAGCCATGGTTGGATTTCTCCAAGAAATAATATAAACGCAATATCCAGGAAACTGAATGAACCTTTGGCAAGGTATTTTGATGGTTGAATTGTGGAGCTAGTGCTATGGTCTGGTCAGTCTGGTGCTACCCGATTTGCCCTTCAATCGTAGTTAATATTCACGGATCGATTGCCAAAAATCCAGGAAAATAGAGCTTTGCTTGCTTGTCCGTAAATAAATAAACGTCTTGAGCATTAGGTGAACATCGCCTTTAACTAGGCTCGTGCTCGACTCATTTTTATTAAATTCTACATTCCAGGCAATCGCCCTGAAAGGTTTCCTGGCTTAATAGTTTATAATTTACGTTATTGGCCAGCGATTGCGGCGATGTTTGCATTCATTTGATCAACTCTGTGGTCAACTTGAACTTGACCTTGAAAAGACCAAATCAACGAATTAAGAAGTAAGAATTGCTCGTGCTCGTTTTAGCGCTAGCTGGAGTATGCATATTTCAGTGTAACCACTTTGAGTGTTTGTGTTGACGTACGCGTTCTCTGAAGTACATCGGAAAATATAGTTTTGATAGCTTGTCATACTCAGAGCTTAAATTTTGCAAAGACTTGGGCGCGACTGAATCGGGTAATATTTGTTTTGAGGTCAAGTATTTGAACATTCGATTTTTGGTCGCCTTGTGCCGCTCATTTATTTAGCACTAGTGTATTTTGAAGTACAATGTCATTGTTAAAATTAATTGGATGATTTTTTTGTGGTTTCTGCAGGGCATGCATGACATGTTCCTCTCGCCGATATCATCAGGAGGTGCATTTCATCATTCTTCAGTCTCTTCAGGAAGCGGCGGCGGCAGAAGTCATATTCCTTCCAGCTCCAGTTCGATATATCAGAGTCACTCCCAGTTTCCGCCCCTCCAACGCCAAGTCCTTCAACCGGCTCACACGTTGTCCACATCAACTTCTGGGAAAAAACGGAAGGTCGAACACTCTGTAAGTTCTATCCGACATCAGTACGGTGTTTATGTATTTTGCTTACACGTTATATGATTTGAAACATCAAATAAAATATCATCAGTAGCATTGATATAATCGCTTTTGATGTCTGAGTAGACTGCTGTATTTATGCTGAGGTTTCGTTAAAATAGAACCGAGTGCCCGGGCGGAACTATGGTCTTAGTTTAGTTCTTTGCGTTGTTTTGTAATTGAGGAGAAAGTAATTGATAGAAGTAACACATCAAATCGAATAGGTTTTCAAAGTTTTTTTTACTACGTCATACCACTGAACCAATCAAAAGCGTTTGCAATCGCTTACTGATTTTGCTACATCTCGAACATCGAACTGCTTCAACTCCTGTAGCATTACAGTGATTGCTGCATTCGCAGTTAGTTATTGAATAGGTAGTGGCGCCAGTCAGTAGTTGGATAGTTGGCTGTTTATTGGAATTACCGTAATCTAACAAATCTAACAATCAAATCTATCTTCATTTCGAGAGATCACCCAACCTGCTCACAGGAGGACAGAACAGCCAATTCATATTTACTTAATCTTGGCTTGAGAATACAAAATAAACCATGTCAATCCGATCTATTTCAATACACATAACATTACAATCAGTTTAGGGCAACTTTGTTTTTGAGAAAGCTGGCAAAAATTCGTCTCGAACTGGAAATTGTATTCAGTGACAAATCGAAATGCTCGATAGCCAATGCTTCATCTTGGCTATCTATAGCTTATTTGCGAAACCACAACTATTCGGTTTCATATTATTACTTCTCTACATTTGTCTTCGTTAAGTGTGCGTTCCGAAAATATGTTTTCCTTTAATAATTTAAGTCTCATGTTGTTGCGATATGCGTAATTGGAAACGTAGGCCTAGGGTCAGACCTTGGAGGAAGTTTCAGGAAATTGTGTTTTAGACGTTAGTTTCGTCTCTGGAGATGTCATCAGCTTGCAAATGTGTGCAGATAGATTCCATTGCATGTTGAACTCAAGGTGAATTGTATAAGTTTAGTCTTAGTCTACATTTAATGAACCATTCGAGCAAATGTTAGTTGAAGTCAATAGACATGAATTCTAGGAAAGGACTTTTTTGGAATGATTATCTATGTTCAAGAAAACAACGTATTGATTGTGCGGGCAGGAAATTTGTGCTGCAATATATTTATGCAGTGATGGCGGCCGAGAAAGCTTTGTATTGAGCGTTTTCTTCATACTGGCCAAAGCTATTCTTTATTCTTTAAATACTTTTGGACTGTTTTTCCTATCAGTAGCGGTTCCCTGGATAATTTGCTAATGTGTGATTACATTTCAGAGCGTGGAGTGTGCAGTAGCGGACAGTAGTAGTGGCAGTGGTGGAGGTGACTGTTGGTTAGCTGATTGTGGACAAGGAAGACGAATTTTATGTGATGTGCAAGGAGGGCGTGCGCTGTCCCCGCAGCCCCCTCAGGCACACGTCCCCATTAGAACGTCAACAATCAAATTCGTCCGTGACTCCAGTAGTTACCATCGTTGTTCCCGAAAGGTAAACAATACACAAAAAAAAATTCAACTACGTTCTTATGGACAATTCGAAAGTTTGTCCATTATAAAAAAAAACAAGAAGACCTTGTGTCTTTTTATTTTATTATATCCCACTCTAATTGACTATTGACCGACTTTTCTGTAAATATGATGAGTTCTATAAATATGCTGAGTTCTATATATATATTTAATTTGCAGCGAAAGTGCGTAGAGGCTGAAGTAAGTTTGGGAGGGCATGGTATTGTGGATGGTGTTGGAGGAGCGGGAGGTAATACTACCAACTCTAATACAACCAACATCACGGCGATCCAAAGTAAAGCGGCCGTTGGCGGGAGTGGCGGGGGTGATGGCGACTACCAACTAGTCCAGCACGAGGTTCTCTTCTCATTAACATCTCAGACACACTATGAAGTTCTTGAATTCCTGGGGCGTGGAACATTTGGCCAGGTTTGACAACGCTCTACACTAACGTTTACCATGAGAAAGTTAGAAATTTGGATTTAATATTTCTTTTTTTTTGGGTAGGTTGTGAAGTGCTGGAAGAAGGGTACAAATGAGATCGTTGCTATCAAAATATTGAAAAATCATCCATCGTATGCCCGCCAAGGCCAAATCGAGGTAAGAATTGTAGTATTGGACAGAACTCTAGATTTCAGGATGGTGTGCATTTCTGGTGAATACCATATCTGAGTTTTCACTATTCCTCTAATCACTATGGGTATACCATACCATGCAATGATAATTTGAAAAATACAACCGTAATGTTTGTTTTTATCAGGTGAGCATTTTATCCCGACTTAGCCAAGAAAATGCTGACGAGTTCAATTTTGTTCGAGCGTTCGAGTGCTTTCAGCACCGAAACCACACTTGTTTGGTATTCGAAATGCTGGAGCAAAATCTTTACGATTTTCTGAAACAAAATAAGTTTTCTCCTTTACCATTGAAATACATACGACCCATTTTGCAACAAGTTCTTACGGCGTTGTTGAAGTTAAAGGTAACTACTTCAATTTCATTTTGATAAAGCTAAGCATTCCCAACTCTTTCTAATGTTCTTGATAAAACTTTTTCCAGCAACTCGGGCTAATCCATGCTGATTTGAAACCGGAGAACATAATGCTGGTTGATCCAAACAGACAACCATACAGAGTCAAAGTTATTGACTTCGGTTCTGCGTCACACGTGTCCAAAGCAGTTTGTAACACATATCTACAGTCACGCTACTACAGAGCCCCAGAAATTATCCTAGGTAAGTTCAGCAGTCAGCAGGTCTTGTCTTGATTTGGCCAGAGAGAAACAGCGCATACGAGAACTAAACAAGCGGTAGAAACCTGATTTTGAACAGTTTGAGTAATGGTGTCAATTTTGTTAATTTTGGATAGGCTTGCCTTTCTGCGAAGCAATCGATATGTGGTCTTTGGGATGTGTTATCGCAGAACTTTTCCTCGGTTGGCCTCTGTATCCTGGATCTTCCGAATATGATCAGATTCGATATATAAGTCAAACCCAAGGGCTGCCAACTGAGCATATGCTGACATCGGCCTCCAAAACTGCAAAATTTTTCTACCGTGACTTGGAGAGTACTTACCCGTTTTGGCGCCTCAAGGTATTATTAACCATCTTTGAATCAAATGTGTGATTCCTAAATATCGGAATACAAAAGTGCTTAATGATTTATCTTTACGCAGACACCTGAAGAGCATGAAACTGAAACTGGGATTAAGTCCAAGGAAGCGCGGAAGTATATATTTAACTGTGTTGATGACATTGGACAAGTCAACGTCCCAACCGACCTCGAAGGTGGTGAACTCTTGGCAGAGAAGGCAGATCGTCGCGAATTCATTGATTTGCTCAAGCGCATGCTGACAATGGATCAGGTACAAATATTCTTTAATTTTTTTGGATTTGCACACACTTCAACTTTAATACATTCTCTGAACTTCAGTTTTTGAGCTACGCGAATGAAAAAAAACGCACTTATAAAACACAATGAACAAGAAAAATCTGAACTAAATTTTAATTTTAGCTGTGACATGCTTTCATTGATTAATTTTTATCGTTTTTAGGAAAGACGAATTACGCCAGGGGAGGCTTTGAATCATGCATTTGTGACTCTGGCTCATTTGGTCGACTACGCCCACTGCTCGAATGTCAAAGCTAGCGTTCAAATGATGGAGGTACGTTTCTTTTCTGGAAGCTTTATTTGTGTATCCTACAAAGTACACTTGCGCAGATATTAAATATTACAGCCTCGATTTGTGGTTTTGGGCTTTGTGTTGGCCGGGGTATATGCCCATCCTGTTAAAAAAATTAAATATGGATCTGAATATGTAATTGTAACACGATAATTTTGCAGGTTTGTCGAAGAGGAAGCAGCAATTATATACAATCGAACCAAGGAGGGTCGACGTCACTCGTAGCAAATCTTCAAATTCCAACTTCTGCAGCCAATGTCACTTTGGCCTTTCCGCCGGGTTTGGCTGCAAATCAAGTGAGCGTTATAAAATCTTCAATTTCTATTCTCTAACCCTAATGAACAAACTTATAATAATTTCTGAAGTTAAGTATACAACAGTCTAAATTCCATTAAACTTAGAAGGGACCTCGAAGTTTGTAGATTTGAATTCAATACAAAAATACACAAACTTACTGCAATTAGAATTGTGTAAATTTTCTCTCTTTTTTGTGTTAGATTAGTTAGATATTGTTTCAGTTTGACTCTTACAAGTTTATTGCACTTGTGACCTTTTGTAGTCTTGATCGTAAATTAATCAATAACGAATACAAGGAATCCCGTACGAATTTCATTTACTTTCTTACCTGATGTGATAAGCAGACTCATTTTTAATTTATCTAAATTTGTCAGAAAATTATACTTAAATGTAGTTATTTCAATTGTCCTTATTTAACAAACAAAATTCAAAAAACTATTTCAGTACCAATTGTACGGTCGAACAGGACATCGTCAATATGGTTCTGGTCGCAACGAATTGCCACCCCAATTAGTCCCGCCTCTATTCTGTCCTACCTACCAGGTAATTTACAGTTCCACATGGTCTAATCGTATTTTTAAGGGCGAATACGAGTGGGTAATTCCTATGTTAGCATTGGAAAAATGTTGTGTACAAACCAAAATTCTGTCCGGGATCAACTTCTGTCCAATTTAACGTTTCAGCTGTTTTCTTAACGAAATTTCTATTGCTTAGGGAGTTGGATCCCTGGGTTCACCTTCCAAACCTCTGGTTATGCAACAAGCTGCTACACAACTTCAATTGCCCTCTGTCATCAATCCTCTGTTAACCCAACAGGCATGTATTTTATGAATTGTGGAGTATTTATGACTCAAGTGGTGCCCTAGTCACATTTCAGCTAACTTTATTTTTTGTTCGTATTTTCTTAGGTGGCTGCTGCACAACAGCAGTACGTGCCAGTCTCTATGGTTGACCAGGCTAACCGTCAAATGCTTGTTGCTGTAAGTTTTTTTAGAGACATTCCATCATACCGTCATGGTTGTACTAGATTTGATCTAATTGAATATTTACCAGGGAGTCCAAACGTCATGGTCGGGTGGAAGGCAGGTTACTATTGTTCCTTCGTCTTGGCAAGGCCAAATTGCAGCGGCTGCTGCGGCATCGCAATTGCAACAACACCACGCGTTGTCACAACCGCTACAGACAGACTCCGGAGATTGGGGAAGGCCTCTACTTGTTGATTCCAGTGGGCTGATTCAAGTAAGCGCATTCCATATTCGTTTCTCTGGATTATTGTTCTATTTTTGGCATTTATACCTGTATGCAATGTATGAAAATAGCTAACCGATCGAACTACATTTTTCAGGATAATCGCCATATATTTCCCGTTGAATTGGCCGAAATGTACGATCCTCCCGGAATTGTTGACAGTCCCTGGGGGAAAAGGAATGGATCATTGGCGATTGGGCATGGCGGAGGCGGAATTAAAGGTTCTCAAATGGTTCTTGCACCACAGCATGCACAACATTCAATGCAACCCCCTCTTGCTCATCAAACATCATCGTATTCCACATTGTCATACAACGGTGGAATCGTGAGCAGTGGCGGTCGTAATAACATTGGAAATTCTATCCCGGCGCATTCAAAAATACACCACGATCAGAATGGTGCACAATACATCCCATATTTTGACGGATTTAGAAAAGGTAATGATGGTCCTTCGCAAGTCAGTCCAAGAAACAATGAGAAAAAACGAGTTAAAGAAAATAGTCCACATGGATACAATGGTAAGTCGTACTGATCGCCGCATATCATGGATTACGAATATGTGCGAAAGGAACTTCATCGGACATTTATGGTTTTATAGGAAACTGGAATAATAGTCAACCGGCCCATTCTTCTCATCGGCCAAATATATTGTACCACAATCACAAATCGGAGTCTGGAAATAATCATGTTGTATACAGCAGTGGCAGTAGCAACAATCACAATTCTTGTGGAAATCATCACAATAATAGTGGAAGCAACAACAACGGCAACAACAACACTACAAATCACAATAATGCTCGTCAGCCGACAATTACAATTCGTGACACTCCATCGCCTGCTGTTTCAGTAATTACTATTTCTGACAGTGAGGATGAAAACTCGAGGTTAGTTGACTGAAAGAAAACTAGAAACTAGAAATGTTATGATAATTTTCGGAGCTACATAATTTTTTTTATTTTTTTATAATAGTTGTAGAGATCGTACATGCAGTGCTTGTAATAACTCGAAAGTCACTCAGTGCACATTGGGTTCAAATTGCCCATCCGTTTTGGCTATAACACCACAGGAGGATTCGATTTATAAAAAGTATGACTTCCAATACCATTGTTGCCATTCCAAATTGAGCAATGCATTAACTTCATCTCGTCTTTTGCTTGCAGCAATAATCAATCCACTTCGCGAGGTGGAAATTCAGGACGGCGCCGAAACGTGGTTTCATGTGTTACAGTCGACAGTGACGAAGAACAGAGAACTCCACTGAAGAGTCAAACCTCTAACAACAATATGGCGAACAACAGCAACAACCGACGTCATAATTATCCTGACAATTCACACGGAAATGGAGTTATCCATAATAACAATCATAACAATAATAATAGCAATTGCACTACAAAATCGTCTGCAACAAATGGTGGACGGGATGTGAAACCAGAGATTGTCTCTTCGTACGCTTCACAGAAGAAAAGACTTTTAGCTAAAGCTCAGTCAGAGTGTCTAATTGTAAATGGAGGAATGAAACAGGAGCCTGGACTTTCGCAAACACCTTGTTTGATTCCAGAAGAGGCTCCGAAGGAATATCACAGTAGCAGCGGCGGAAGCGTAAAAAATGTCCACAGAGACATTTACTACCCTTCTGTGAGTCATCATCACCATCAGCCGCATTTGTCTGTTGCAAATGGAACAAACGGTATTCATGCGGCCCTTACTTCGAATGCTAGAGGAATGGGAGTCGGCTTGATACCAAACGGAGAGTACCAAATTCATCACCATCATTCACAATTTCCTCCTCCTGCCCATCATCATCACCAACTTAGGTCAGAGAATTTAAGGGCTGCTGAAGTTTTGCACGCCCAGCTGATACGGGAGGCTCATACTTTGAAACCTGTGTGGGGAACGACCACACTCCAACCACAAACGTATCATCGACAGGATTTGAAGTAAGAATTGAAAGCATTTAATTTATAGCCAGTTTGAAGTCGCAGAATTCCACAATGCTAACTTTTCAGTGGAACCAGGTTGTCGCCACAACATCCCAGGCACATTATGATTCCAGGACGTGGGATGTCTCCGCACCAGGCACCTCAAGCGCCACCTCCAACTTTATATGCGGCGCCCGCCCAGGAGATCTATAGACGATCCGGTCACGGTAGGTTTTCTTGCGTTTTCCCAGTTCATAGTTTGAAAAATAGTAAATAATAAGAAATTTGTGTCGTAGGTGGGAATACTGTCTACGTAACGAGCGCACAACCATCAGGACAACTTCCACCCTCATACCAGCTCAGTCCGTTCGCTCAAGGGTAAATATTTTTTTTGGCATTCTTGGGAATAATGTTTTATTTTACTAAAACAAAAGCTGAATACTGCCTTCAGTGATGTAAGAACCTTTAATGAGCATATTTTATCGTGGTTCACTCAGGGTCATGCCTCCTCCAGCCCATCATGGAAGTGCTCGTTCAGTTTTAGCAGCAGCAGCTGCTGCGGCGGCTGCCGTACCTCATCCTCACGGTGGTCATCACACTCTGCCACCGCCAGCCCATCTTCCAACTGTGTTTAATACACACGCTCCAATGGCAGCTGCGTATGCGTTCAGCCCATTGAGCCCTGCGAAACCTACTTACCAGTCATTGTGGTTTGCTAGCGAGTAACTCTTACTCTGGCAAGCACCTTCTCACTGAATCAATCAATCAACAAATAGTTAGGAAATTAGACACTGCTGACCCAATGTCAGCAAATATTATTGTGACCATAGGACTCAGTCCTTGGACTTTTGACTTCCGTTTAATCTGTATGTTACTGAATTGAAACAAAAATTTGACTGTATCTCATTTTTAGGCACTTTTTCTGCTGCCAATTATTAACAAAACGAAAACGAAATCCCAACAAATGTCGTATTAGATTATTCGTAAATGTATTGTTTCATTCTAGAAAAATTTGCTTGTAGTTTTTGAGCGACATGTAGCCAGTACTATTTGTGATCATTTTAGGAAATGCGTGTAGGAAGTAGTATTAATGCTGGAAACTAGGCGACTACCGAAATTGCAAATCATCAGTGATCACATGTTTTAAGTCGCATTCATATTTTTAGGTTTTAACGGGCTAGCATTACTCTATGTATTTACTAGGGTACAAACTATTGAATTTGAAAATTAATCACAACAAGGCCTTGTCAGGTCTGGGAACCTAGAATAAAGTTTGTGGTGTCAATGAATGTTATGAAACCCTTGCGTAATTAGTGGTCTCTACGTTGATCAGTTTAACGCGTTGCTATTTTTCTGTATAATTAAAGTAATTCGTGTTATAGAATTGATCATAGGTAGGAGACTTGTTGCAAGTGCAACGATTAGTTGTGTGAGTTAGAAACACTCATGTGTTTATTTATTCTTTCAATGTTAATTGTTTAGTGGTATTGGTGCTAATTCGCCTCAATTTTATGACAGAATTGCAAGATGCGCTTGCAGTATGTGCGGAGGCGGACTATACTTCTCAATAGGATTACACATCTCAGTTTTTGCACAATCCTTACATTTAAGGAGCGATAGTCGATTTATTTGCAAACTTCATAAGGCGTAACCAAGTTATGGAATTACATAGTTTGTATTCTCTCGAGCGAGTGCCCGATTTGCAACTAAAGTTGTTCAGTAGTAGTACGAATTACGAATCAAATTTTCTGAATTTGACACACACTTACTGTTTCAGGTTTTTTTAAAAAAAAATCTGCAAAGAATATGTGTATCTTGACCTGAAGCCTGGGAAGGGTTTGGGTTTTGTGTAGTACTAGTACTAGCTGATCGCTATATATTCTCGAGAATTCGATTCAATATATTAATACTTTGTATCCGTAGTGCACACTCTCTAGATGAAGTGACTGTCTTAGATGACCAATCCTTTGTGCATTAATTGTACGCTCCAGAGTTCACATTATCTGTCAAATCAATCTGTATTAAGTGTTGTGCGTTAGATTGGCATTTTAGTGAAAGCAATTTTTCATCTTACTTGAGAATTCAAGAGGATGAAATGGGATGTCTCCAACAAATCATAATCTATCTGGCCTTGAGTCCAACTTTAGATTGATCGAATTTTTACCACTTAATATGTGAATTTGCGCTTTACTTTTATTCCTTTTTGAGTGCCTCTAAGCACTAACTTCAAGGTGGCGTAAAAAATACAAGCTTACCAGTAGTGCATCAGCACATTGCTGTGCACGAAATAGGTAAATATAATCATAGACGTAGAAATGGCATTTCAATGTTAACCTCACACTATAATGCAAGTTCGTTAGCGCATTAAGAAATCTTACGATTAAGAACTACGCGTTTCGCTAAGAATCGCATTGTAGTATTCGAATGATTAGTTTGTGTGTAGAATAGGTGAGTCGATACACCTCTTGCTTATATTTGTATGTGATACTAGATTTATGTGAAAAGTTTAGGAATCATCCCCTAACGTACGTAGAACTCCAAAGGAAAGGAACAAGTGTCGAATTTTATTAAGTCACCTTACGATTGATTAGTATACAAACCCGAACTTGCACACTTCTGCATCAGTAGAAGTAGGAAGTTGGTACTGCGAGAGGAGTAGAATTACTAATATTGAAAATATATCCTCGCGCTCATCTATAGTTGGCGTTGTTCGTCAAAAATTCCCACACAGCTCTGTAGGGATTAAGTAAGTTCTATTTGAGACTTTGCAAACTATCGAGAAAGGCATTTTAAAGTACTTTTTACCGTAGTAGCCTACCTGAGCGTGTAATTGAACCATTTGGCTTGAAACAACTCTGGAATTGATAGAAAAATTATTTTGTCTCTGAAATCCCTTGTCATTCGGAGATGAAAAGAAAACACATCACATACATCTTGTCCCGCGGCGTTAGTTAAATTGATTGTGATCTTACCAGTATTTTCACTCGCACTTTTGTTAAATTAGATTGTTGGAATTGTCTGCTGACCTGATTTAAGATTTTCTAGTTTAGCACTAGATTTATCTTAGCGGCAGTCTGGTTCATGGGTTGGTCGAAAATGTAAAGTATAATGTACAGGTTTCCTTGAACTCAGCACATCACTCAACTACATGTTAATATGTCAAATGTCAACTTGTAAAATAGATTCTGAAGTAAGATTTTGCTAGGATATCATTTGACTTTTAGCCTAAAATCAAAGCCTTCAGAAAACAATACGTGTTTTGTGACGCTGACTATAACACATTGATGTGTCCCTCTCTCTAATCAATCTTGTTGTCGTAAAATCTCAAAATTCTGCAAACTTTTGACTAAGGTTTTGAACCTAGGTCCCAGTAATATTCAAAATCTATCTTGACTCCCTTTAAAATTCAAAATAAGGAATATTTGCTTGTAGCAAGTCTTGGAGTATTTCATAGTATGAATTGGCCCTGACTTACAAGAAATTTGAAAATTGCGAATTAACTTCTGAACTCTTAATAGTCAGTTCTTGGCGGGGATGAATTTAATTACATTCTGCAAACAAATTCTTTAACTTTTATTGTGTGTAAAAAACCATTGCATAAAGACTAGAAGTAACTTAATTAGCTTCGTACATGTATTAATCACAATTCCTGGCGATGAAGAGTGTAGACGTAACACGTAACGTAACCCGCTGAAATTGTAAATACGTACTGACTTGGCTTTTTGGCTCTGAGAAATTGATCGTTTATTTTGTATAACCTACTAGCTAGTTAGTTTAGTTTGTACTTGATGTAAAACTATGTAATATTATATTAATAATTAGGCATGGAAAGAACTGAACGTCCCTCAACAATGGGATCGCTTTTAATTGTTGAGGTAATTATTATTGTCTAACCGTGATGCTCATCACATTCTGAAAATCCAGCACACTTTGTATTGCTCCTCTCGTTCGTAGTCTTTGTCGATTGTCGTGCTTGTTTCTCATGGATCCACTACTAATCTGTACAAGTGCCGTCATTTGTCGCATGTATATAATTTTAATTGTGGTTACTTACAGTACAGATGATACTTGTCTTTGTAGTTGGAACAAAGTATCGTAGACGCATTTTTATTCTTTTGATTTTGATAGGGTGAGTAAACCTGTACTGTTTTGAATAATTTACATTTAGCTATACCAGTTCCATGACAAACTCTTGACTTGACTAATGTACTGCATAGCTTCTGGAATATCATTTTGTTTAGTAAAATTATCGATTTGAACCAGGGAGTCTGTCAGGCTTTGCTTCTAGATTTTGAGTGAATACTATTTGCTTACAGAGTTCATGAGTTGTTTAGCACGTTCTAAGTTTCTCTTAAAATTTTAATGCACTATTTGCCCAAGAAGGCAAAGACCATCTACAAATTGGTGGACTATGAGTATAATAATTAAAAAAAAATTGATTGTCTCCATCCATTTCTGTCTGATGATGATATTCACTATAGTAATCTTGTCTGTAGGCAGAGTAAGTAGTGATCGTAGGAATAACGCATTACTTTGTGAGAAATTTTTAGCTTAAATTAATGATATCGTTCAATGTGTGTGTAATTTATCTTGATGTTTGTGTACAATTTTTGTAAGAATTCTCCTCCAAGAGAGTAAACCTTGATCTTCTAGTTCTAAATGTAAAAAAAAATAACTGCCACCAATTTACTCCAATTTTGTGATCCATTTAGAACTAATTAAGCTATTCAATACTTTGTGCTTTCTGACTGACTTGGCTCAGCTTTGTATGAAATTGCCCATGTTCTACGTTTTAATTAGTTTTTGACCTTTCAAAGGAAACAGTTCATTTGACCATTCAAAAATTCCTTGCAAGCCAAATTTGAAACCATACTACAGTTTTAGCTTTTATATTCACTTATTGCTATGTGTAACAAATCATAAAGTAAGTGTGTTCGCTTCTGACTTAAGTAAATGTACTAGCCACGTTGAATTTTACCAAGTTAAATCGCCAATACTATTTAATTTTTCTTCTCACATCAAATTTGGCGTATTTGGCAGTACAATTATTTCCCATTCAAGAGGAATAAATGGAGTTTGTAATCAATACTAGTTGTAAAATATTTCCACAAAACCATCAAATTATTCAATAAGCCCTGGCCCTCGCCAACACTTATGCTTCCTCTTAGTTATTCCTACAACTTTGCAAATGCTTATCATATTTCATAATCACATTGTTGTTTGGAAAAGACTCGCTCTGCTCTTAGATTCTATTTAGCAGCAGTAGTTAATTTTACAGTTGATAATTTGTATTAGTAAATCATTTCTACTCTACTAATTCTAAATATTTTTAGTTACGATTTGCCTAAGGAGAATCCACGTAATGCTATTGCTAGGTCAAAAACCGTGAACTCAGTCTGGATTTACCGTTTGTATTTGCTAAGCTGCTGTGTGCTCAGAAACCCTAAGCTTTCATTCAAGAAGTACGTGTAGCGATTAAGTGTAATGCTTTAAGTATACGAAGTAGTATTTTGGAATTGAATTTTAATGGGTTTTTTTTAAAAAGAAAAAAATCTGTGCCAACGGATTGTAGTTATGGTCAGGCAATTATTTTGGAAACTCGCAAAGTAAAGTTTAGTCCCACTGTGTTTCCATCGTGCAGAAGTGAAATGGAAAGTTATAATTCCGGTTGAGCAAAAGCTAGATGAATTTGTAAATAAAATGGAATGGATTTCTACCTCAGAGAAGAATTTCGTCAAAGAAATTGAACATGTTAATGTGGTGTGGGATTATGCAAAATGTGCGTCTCTTTTTATCTTATGATTTCTAAAATTAACTATTGCAGTTGTAGTATTTTATAAAACTCCTATGCTGTAAGTTACAAATATTAGCTGTGGTGTTAATATTCCGAAACTACAAACGACTGTTGAGACTGCTTGTAAAAAAAATTTAGGAAATTTAGTCAAAGGCGTGCGTTTTTATCTGCTAAGCTTCCATGTTCAAAATTTCTTGCACATTTAACCGACTGGTCAAAACTAAATACTAGAAACAACTCCGAATTATAAATCTTACGATTAGATTTAAGTGATTGTTAAAAGAATGGATCGTATTTAGCTTGAGTCTGACACAAAGTTCACCTTACGAATAGTTGCAAATTTAAAAATTGCAGAGTATGTGCGCTAGTAGCTTAGCGCTCGTTGGCTGGCAGTGTTAGAAATTAGAAAACGAAAAGACCGTTGTGCATCAATCATTGTGAAGAGCTTTTCGTGAGCCTTTTGAACATAAATTATCACAACAATCGTTAAAATTCTCTCGCCCTAGTTCCAACAATACAAACACATTTGTCTTTGTGACATTATACATTATAATTAATTGTTGTCTAGATTACATCATATTTGAATCTTCACTCTGCAAAAGGGCTGCAAACGCCATTGCATTTAGAAATTGGTCGCCAAAATGCATCTTCATGTTGAATGCAAAATGAAAATATTTCGGGATCAATTTCATTCAAGTTTCTATGTATCCTTCTTGTACTGACAGTCTAGCGAAGTGTAGTCAAAAATTACCCTTGGGAACAAAGTAGAGCCAAATTCTCTGAGGAAAATAATTGCAAATACCTGACATTTTAGATCACTTGTAATCGCTTTTAGGTTTTAGATCGGAGAATACATTTTCACATTACAAAAATCAGATTTTCTCACCCACTGAGTCTAATCTAAACTGAAAGGAAAGGTGGGGGTCATCTCTCTTGAACAAAATAAATAATAACGGACTGTACGCATTGTAGAAAATGATTGTTAACTAATCCTTGAATTTATCAGTGTACGTACGTAATACGTAATAGTGTAAGGGAATTTCATGTTGATTGCTGTGTATACGCATTGTGTAGACGCGAGAGGTCTATATCCAATTTCCACTTTCAGTAGAATTTGGTGCGCTCGCATTAAATTATCTAAGTTGTCTAACCGTATTTATTGTTCACATTTACACATGAGCTAATAAATGGAGGAAACGCTGCAATTTGTATTTGGAATTATTTACACACGCTAACCAAATTCAAGCTCAAATTGTGTGAGCAAAAGTTGTGTTTGAATTGCTTTCAAGATCTTTTTTCCCTTATGATCTTTGAAACTACTGATTTCAAGTATTTTTGAAACAAACTAAGTTCCACAGAGGCTCCCAGAGAGGCTGACTAAGTTTTCGAACGCATGGGAAATGTGTGCACCCATCCATTCAGAAAGAAGTTTAATTAAATTCAAAGCCTTGAGTCTACAAAGAAATGAAATGAAATTGTGCCGACTGCCGAATGTCGACGCTCCAGATTGTTAAATTTAATCAAGAGTCTTCCTGGACGCCTTGGACTCTAGCTGTACAAGCTGTTTGTTTGTTCTTCGTTCGTTTGGAAATAATTCATTTTGTTGCATATTGAGACTACGATCTAGGCAAGCAACGAATAAGGTTTCGGTTTTCCATCCGACTTGCCCTGTAGAAAAGAAATTTTTACGCAGACAATATTTTTGATTTTAAGAAAAAACAATCTTGGCTGAATTCGGCATGCATTGGATTATAAATCAGTCCAAGATGATTCAAGACGTTCGGTCGTTCGACTGGAGACGTCCGCAAAATATTACATTGGACCAATTCGATCGTCTTGAGTTGTACGGTTGAATACGCAATTGGAAGATTGAAACATTTGTAAACGAATTCAGACCTACTACAATATTAATTTCGCACACGAGCAATTCTGAGTTTCATCCATCAAAGACTTTGCTTTTTCTAGTTTTGTTCTCTACAACAAATTTTAAACTTGCGGCACACGGTAACTAATGTTATCATGCATTGCACTGAAGATTCGTGGTTAAATTCTGTGTCCGTCTACGAGAGAAAATGAAGACAAAAATTGTATTATTGCATTGTAGTTGTAGTCCTATCCAAAGTTTGCAGTCTTTTTGGGATTAAATTGAAGTTTGTGCAAATAAATTTACAAAAGAATTCGGTTAGATTTTCCAGCTGTAATTAAATTTATGCAGTGCTGGCTTTCGATGAAGGGATTGATATAATGTCGATTTTTATACATATGTTTGGAGTGGTGCATGGTGGGATGATTTCGATTTGTCTGGTTGAGAAACTACATGGAAACGAGGTTTAATTGTCACATTGAAATGAAATCCTTTGACGTGAGCTGGAGCAGCTCGGAACTTGTTTGCAATTTGCAAATAAATGTCATTCATCAATAGCCGTTCCATTTCTTCTCTTTTATCCAACAAAGGATTCGTGCAATCATCTTTTGAGGCTTTTCGTTTATTTATATCCGGAAATCTCTTTAGAAAGTATTCGTTCTATTGACATGAAACGTATTAATTTTGTAGCAAAATATTTTGCGTGAGCCCAAGTTCTTCTCAATGAGTTTTTTTATTGTGGCTTTCGTGACTCAAAAAATCCAGTTTACATGTTAATTTATTAAGATAATGCACGGTAAAATATGGTAAGCGTAAAATATGTTAAATTTGCAAGATTAGTTGAAATGCTAAACGGTGTTAGCTTTTGCTCTAATTTATAATTTTAATGTTTACTTGAAAAATATTCAGCGCCCTGCCTTTTTGGCTCCTGGAAATCAGCAGACTCAGCGTTTCGACAAATCTTGCACAATTATTTTTGCTGTTGACCCTGGACGAGTTTTAGACAAAATCGACAACTGTCCCAGATAACCATCCCAAATAAATTAACATGTAAAATGTATTCTTCGTGGTAAGGAATCCCGTTCAACGTACAATAAAACGAAAGGGTTAGTGGAAAAACCTTGCGTGAGCCATTACGAAACTCATGTCATGTTGATATGGACATCACTATCGCATAAGTACTTGGTGAATAAATATGTTTTTATTGCTTGTGTTGTGGGAAACTAACAAAAGCGGGCAAAACCCGTTTCTCATTATTCCGGATGGATTTGAGCAGATGAGATGTCATTCAACGTAAAAAATAAAATCCTGTGTAAATGTTAGATTGTGCAAACTAGAGTAGTATTAGGATATATCGTATCGGTGTCACGTCACCTTCTTCATACTGAACGCGAATTGAATTCTAAGCCAGAACTGTGTACATTGACAAAACCATAATCGGATGAAATATTGTATACGTGCTTTCACTCGTTTCTATCAAATCCCGTGCAAAGTACAAGGTAGGGGATGTAGTACAACCTTCAAATTATTATTTTGGTTTATTCCACATTTCATTAATCTGTTCCAATCCGGCATAAGGAACTTCAGGATTCAACACGGGGCTTTGCTGCAATCGCAGTTTTAGATCTCAGCTCTCAAAATAATTAATCTGTCGTCCAAAAGCACTGGACAGATGTCTGATAGCATTTTTAAACAAAATCTGGGGCTTCATAAGGAAGCTTAAACCATTCATTCAAAAAATAAGGCAACTAAAAGGTACTGATTGATCCTTAGAACTGATTGATTGATCCTTAGAAGATTTTTTTTATTTTTAAAAAAAAATTATTCTTAAAAATTTTTTTCTTGGGTTGACCGAATCCTGTACGTACGTGGCATGGACTTCCCTCTTAACTCTTAAGTGTGATGTTATCATCAGTTCATTTTAGATGAAAAGAGTTGTCTCTTTGAATGAAGTCTAAGGACCTGAGGAGGAATGCTTAGGATCCACTAAACTAACTCTTCACAGCTCTCAGAGTGTAATTTAATAAAATGGAACGGAGCATAAAAATCTCGAAGCTAAATTCCTGCAACTCAAGCAGCATTCCATCGACTTATGTATTTTGCACTGCTTTCTCTCAAGATGTTAATTTTGTTTGCAAAAATAAAGTGGCTTTCATTTTGCCTCGAAGACAAGTGACAGCTTCCAATATTCACTTCTAATATTTAGCCTGTTGACATGTGTGCATTCCCAACGATTACGAAGCATAAAACAAATATTTTTCAAACCAGCAATTCTCCAGTCTACAAAAACCTTCAATAACAACTTCAAAATTTTAATGTTGCTAGTTTTAGTATCATCCTTAAATTTCTAGCAAGCAAAGAGGATTCGTGACTAAAATTTCGCACATTTTCCCCGTGCGAAGTGCCCAACATTTGCGAGCTCTATTTTCTTTCTCCATATCGCAGGCTTCAGCTGAACAATGGACACGACTACGACCGGGACTTAAAATGAGAGGAAACAACAGTTTGTGGTGTTTGAATTGAATCTGGGTTTTGTTTGGTTAGATAGAGTTGTGAGTGAAAAGATGTGGCGTGAATTGAATGCTAAAAGTTAGGACTATGCATGACATGACTCCAGTCCAGTCCAGACTCTCCAGACTCCAAGTTCAACTTCATACCAGTTATACGTTCGAAGTTAGGCTTGTTGCAAATGGTATTTGATGTTTTTGTGTAAGTTGTGCAACATTATCCTCATGTACAAGTGTGAGGTTGGATGGGAGAGACATGACATGAGTTTTGCTGGAGGCTTGTAGTTATTCCATATGCCGAATTCAAAATCGAATGCCCATGACTGGTCCTTAGTCTCCTGGTTGAGAGCATTTTCAAAGAGCATTGGGAGTCTTCTGGTTCTGGTTCTGGTGTGGGCTTTTAGACACACGAATAGTTTTTTTAGGCTTGGAGTTTTGCTAGTTTGCTAGCTAAGCAATGCTTGCTAAGCTAGGCTTTTTGCTTGTGTGCTTTTGACACAATGTTCATTCTATGGGATCTTTGCAATGCAATGTAAGGTGAAACCAAGGGAATATGGGGAATATAGATTTAGTCGTACGTAGAGTCAGGCGGCACGACGACTCTTCAGATGATGGTGAAAGTGTTTTGTCGGTCGGTGGTCCGTCACTTTTTCCTTCAGCATTCCAAGAAGAAATTTAATCCTTCACACTCACAACAATAGGCGTCAATAAACACTCAAGTGACTCTTTGCTTTTTTTTCGACACATATTTAAACACCCAATTCCCTGGTGTTCATTTACACACAAAAAAGATTTCTCATGAATTATTTGAGAAAGAACTGTTTTGTTATTTTCCAAAATTGGAAAATTTTACTTCCCCAGCTAAGGATAAGTGGTGGAAGGGATACATGGTTGACTTCACACCAACAAACCAGTTGATCAAGCGGGAGCCTTAGAGCCGTTCAAGGAACAATTCATATCCGCTAAACATGGAGAACATTAAAACTCCAAAGGTACGGTACAATGGACTTAAGTTTTCTTAAATTCTTAAATGACTTAAATTCTCATATTCCCAATCCCAATCCGCTCTCTATTCTTCTAATTCGATTTTGACAAGAGATGACAAATCAAACTCTTCATTCATGAGACTGAACATCTCTGACAAGCAAATCTTGCAAAACTATTTACGTTGGTTGTGAAAGACATTACGACTGGGGATTTCCTCCTCGTGAAATTAGAATGATTTGCAATCATCGTATAAATTGAAGCAGAACTTCACGGAATGTCCCAATGCATCTAAAACAAAATATTAACTTTACGGATATTGAAAGCCCGATTATATTTTGGTATCATATGAAGCAAAAACAATTAGTATAACTGTTGGACTGAAGGAAAAAAGTTGGAATAAAAGACTCAGGTTTTCATTGAGTAGCTGCTGAACCGACGTGTATATTACAAGTTGCACTTTATGAAATTTTTGGTTGCACAAGAATTTTCCAAAATGTACAGACTTTTTAAGAGAGAAGTCGTGCCAACCAAGGCCAATATGATCCTCCAGCGTTCCAATTCCAACAATTAGAATCGGAACGTTTAAGTGTAACAC